>JAFLJL010018667.1:45060-57501 GCA_018398815.1 Conus ventricosus | reverse complement strand
AAAGGGCAGAACAATGAGATGACAGGATTATATTGTCAGCACCTGTAGCCCACATAATGAAGGGCTTGTTCATGACCAGGCGATAAGGATTACAGCCTGTCGTGACTGTCTGGCTGCTGTGGAGTCTTCATTGTTCCTTCATTTGAGATAAGACCAGGAGGAACCCCCTCCTCTCCCCCCCCCCCTCTCTCTCTCTCTCTTCGAGTGTGTGTGTGTGTTCTTCTTCAATTTAACGTCTACCCACGTTAAGTGATATTAGACAATGTTAGAGGGAAAAGGAGGGAGGGGGGGGGGGGGGGGGAAGGCAGAGGTATTAAGTAATTCTTCAAAGGCTTTGAAGAAAAACAGCAACAGCAACAATAAAATAAACAACATATGAGCTAACAAAGAACTACTGATCAAAACACTCACATCGGTTCCAGTTTACAGAACAGAAATCATAGGACTTTGATGTAATGAAACTGCTATTTTACACATCAGTGATAAATCTGATGCAACTTGATCTAGAGAACATTTAGGCAGGATGGTAGGTAAGGTTTTAAATGCTCACATTGAAAAAGGATGTGATTATTGTAATTTTTCCGCCACAAAGGCATGTTATGCCTTACAAAAACTTTGTCTTAAAAGCATTCAATTTGATCTTATAGATCAAAGAAATTATAATCCGCAAATAAGGTAAGCTACATTGATGAAATGAATTAAGTGTGTCAATGTTTATTAGCTGGCGTGAGTGAGTATTTAGAAAACATCCAGAAATTTTTTTTTCTTTTCTAAAATGTTTCCAGTACGCATTTTCTAATAGACTGTATCCTCATGGCAGACAATGGAATACTGATACATTCTGACCGCTTGTATTTCTTGCTCCCCGCTTTGCTGCTCTGTCGACCATCTCATTAAACTGAATACCACAGTGAGAAGGAACCCAACAGAAAAGAGACACTCGTACCCTAATAACCAAAACAAAATGTATTTAATTGATGAATGTCTGTAATTAAAATCTTTTCTTATTATTGTTTGATATGCTAAGGGCAAATAAACCGATTTTGAATCAACACAAAAGAGGGCCTGAAGAGTTGGGTAAGAAAATCAAGAGATAATACGGGCCATTAAAATGGCAGTTAGCTCGGCTGTAAAAATGGATCTGTTTTTTCCAAGGAGAGTAAGATTTTTCCACCTTATAGAAGGAATAGCAAAGTGCTGCACCTGCTTCTTTGGTATCTAAAAGAGATCCGTCTGTATATATCTTAAGTTGAAGTGGGTACGAGTTTTCTATATACTCTTTTACTGTTATGCCAATCAAGTTTTCATTGTCACCTTTTTTCAAAGACGAATGGTTGATATCAAATGATGCTCTTTGAAGTTCCATGGTGGGCTGGGAGATGAAGGAAGCTGAGGTTTAATTATTTCGTTATGCTTAATTTCTGACTGCCTCGAATAAATTGGAAGTGAAAGTCCTAATAGTCGTAAGCGATGAGATTGATTTTGCTCTTTTAGGGAAGTTAATATCAGATCTCAAACTAACTTCGTTTTCAACATTGCTGGTCACATGTTGAAGATCGTAAAACATATTTTGCGACAGCGAGCCGTCAATACTCACTAATGGCAATACCCCAACTTTGCGATATGTTCCTAGGGCGATGCATAATTTGGTAAACCTATAGCTAGTTTGAAAGCTTTGCAATCCAAGCTCTGCATTTTCTTTAACAAACTTGTCGGGGCACTGAAGAAAACTTCTTGTCCGTAAGTGAGTCTTGACCGTATCAGCGATAATGCCAGGTGTTTGAGTACATTAGCATCTTGGCCCCAGTTTTGTTTTTGTACAACTTTTAGAAATTAAAACTTTTCTGGCCTTTGTTAATAGATATTGAATATGATGGTTCCACGATAACTTTGAAGTAATATATACTCCAAGAAATTTTTACCATCGGTCTGTACTCTAGGATTTCTTTATCTATTCGAAAAATGGGTAACTCTGGTGGATCGGGCCCACTATTGAAAAGTACAAGATTAGTTTTTTTTCCGATTATAACAAAAGTCCATTCTCCATCATGTAATTATTTAAGTTATCAAGTTCCGTTGATACAATTTTCTAAAATAGTTCAAGCTGTCTCTTGGGGTTTTTCCTTTTTATGGTAACTTTCATCCACATGCATATGTCATCTGCATTGTACGATTACAATATTATTTTACACAGACTGTGGTAAATCATAGAGCAGAATATTGAATAATGAGGGGCATAACTGATCCCTGTGGGATTCCCATTTGGGGAAATCTTAAGGTGGAATAGGAGTTGCCTACTTTTGTTTTGCATACTTCTGTCAGATAAGAAATTCTTAACATAGTCATAGATATGTCCAGATAGACCAATACTTTTTAATTTATACAGTAATCTACCATGCCAGACATGGTCATAGGCTTTCTTTATATCAAAGAATGTGGCCAGTACATTTTTTTTCTGTGAGCAAACTGATGTTTAATCTGCGTTGTTAGTTTCACTAAATGATCAATTGTACTTCTGTTCTCTCCTGAAACCTGCTTGATTGGTAGGGATAACTTTTTTTATCACAATGGTAGTCTGTTTAAAATGATATTTTCTAGCCAGCTTACCGGTGTGTGATGTTAGAGCAATGGTCTGTAATTTTTTATCTTTCTTGACTTTCCTTGTTTTGGTATTGGAACTAGGATTGAGTATTTCCATACCTTTGGAATATGACCTTCATGCCAGCATTTTTTAAACAATTCATGTAGTAATATAATCCAGTTTTCCGGCAATGTTTTAACATTATGCTAGATATTGCGTCTGCTCCGACTGACGTTTTCTTATCACTTAAAGAAACAGCGTGTCTTTCAGTTCTTTCAAAGTAATTGGGCATTGATATAATTTGCATTATCTCGGTACAGGATCTTTATACATATCTTTTTGGACCTCGTTTTCCCTAAAAGTTCTTATTTCTTTGGAAGATTATTAGGAAGCATTGTATCAGAAACATGTCGACGAACGACTCAGCCTTTTGTAAGTTAGAAGGAAATTCATTACCTTCAATCCTGACTGGACATAATGGTAAATGTACTCCATTTTTCATGTTATTGAATTTTGTCCATTCTTTTGTAGATCTTTATGGCTATAAACCTCATCTGTACAAAATGCAGCCAATACTGCCGTTTCACTTGTGCTATTGTTTTGTTACTAAATAAATTCGCTTTCCTCACGGGGATGTGATTTTCTGTTTTTTTTTATCCTGTAAGTATATTTTGAATAAACGTTTCTTTTCGTTCACAACTTTCTCACAAACTTCGTTCCACCAGATGTTTCCCGATGTTGTCAGATTTAAAATTAGAATATTTCGGTATGGAACGATCAGATGCTTGTAACACAGTGTTCGTGATTTTTGAATAAAATTTGTTGATATCATCATCTCTTATGTCATTAGTATTTTGCGATTTTAGAATATTCTCAAACATTTTCCAGTCAGCACACTTATAATTATATTTGGTTATAATGTCTTTGTCTGTCGTAGTCTGGACTAAGTTATCATTAAGAGTAATAATAACGGGTAAGTGGTCACTTCCTAAGCTATCAGTATGTGTGTTCCAGTCACTATTTGGTACAAGGATGGGAGAAATAAGAGACAGATCAATGGCAGAAGCTCTTTGAGTGGGTATATCAGGGATCCTTGTGACTCTCCGTCATTAAGTAGATAGAGAGAAGCATCAACGATATTTTCGACAAATCTGTACTAGTCACCGAAACGTTATCAGCTTCCCAAAAAGGTGAATGAGCATTGAAGTCACCAGCGATTAGCCATTTCTCATTCGAATCATGCAATGGGACGTAGCCATTCAGTATTTTCTTCATTTGGCCCTTTAGGTAAGTACACACTGACGACATTAACAATTAACGTTTGACTGATTTTAACCTTGCTGCACAGGAATGCAGTTGTAATATGTTTGTTGGTGCCGGTGACGGACACATGGAGTAATCCATTTTATCATTAAATAAATAGCCGTTTTGACTTTCTCTCCTGCTCTGTCTTTTCACAGACCGGAGGGAAAAAATGTTTGACAGTTTGGGTTGATTATACGAGTCATATTTAACGACTGCAAATGAGAATCTGATAGCTGGAGAAGCAAGTGTTGAATAAGGTAAGGCAGGTTTGTATGTATGGATCTGCAGTTCCATTGCATAAACCTGACAGCTTTACTTTCGCCCATGACTCCTGCTTAATTACAGTACAAAATGTTTTGATATTTGAATGGTGGCAAACTAGTAACTATCAAAAATAGAGGTAGAGCACAAGAGGAGGAGAGAGAGAGAGAGAGAGAGAGAGAGAGTGAGAGAGAGAGAGAGAGAGAGAGAGAGAGACAGAGAGACAGAGAGAGAGAGAGACAGAGACCAGAGACAGAGAGAGAAGGAGGGGGTGGGGATATAATATAGTTCTAAGGTACACAGAAATTAAACCTGATGGATAACAGTAGTTACGAGTGATGTAGTCAATGAAACGTTGATTTGTTGTCCGCAGTCAGCAGTTCTACACACAGTGTTTCAATACCAGTCTCTTATACTTCGAACGTGTTCTGCCATGGGTCCCTTTCACCGAGGAAGCGTGGAAACCTTGTTCGGGGGTAGGGGTGTCTGGGCAGCTGATAAAGCGGGCGCCTTGATGTTTTCCTTGGCTTCACCCAGAACAGCTGTCTCAGTGTTCGCCCCACGTTTCCCGCAAGGACACTGGCCCCTCTTGCAGTTGGGTGAAGGCCGTCCTTCCTCAGTAGTCTGGTATGTAGGTTGCCATGGTGACGAAGGAGACATTTTCCACACCATTACAGTTCTGTGGATACCAAGGCATTAAATAAGTCCCGTTTAGTTTCCATTCCAGAATCTCTAAGTGGTGCGATCTTGCTTATGACGATTTTTGTTTTGAGGTGTCTGGCTGCTAGATCTCTGACAGAATCAGCAAAGATTTTACTACTGATTTTGGGGTCCGACTTTTTTTTATGTCGTTGACCCACAGTGAATGACTACACCGTGTTGTGACTTCTGGATGAAGCAGATGAGTCTAGAGTCACAAGGAGGTCATTAGTCGTGGAAGCCCTAAAGTGTTACAATGCTATGAGTGTTGGTGTGCTCTGGAAGTGAGGAATGAAAAAATTTAATATTGTGTATAAAGTATTGGAGAATATATTGTTATCCCTGTTATGGACACGTCAAGTGATGCATCCCTTCAAACACACACACGCACGCGCGCGCGCGCGCGCACACACACACACACACACACACACACACACACACACACACACACACACACACACCACACACACACGCACGCACACACACACACACACACGCACGCACACACACACACACACACACACACACACACACACACACACACACACACTAATACACAGGTGGTTATGAGTTTGCCAGTTATTAGTGAAGGCTTAAAATATTTGAGTGTTCCCTTGATTGATCTTGTGATTGACAAGACTTGACGAGACATAGGGTGACTGTAGGTAGTTGTGGTTAGTGAATGTGTGAGTCGAGAGGTGGATAAGAAGAATGGAGTGAGTGGATGGAAGAGAGAATATGTATATTTATATGTGATCAGGGAAAAGCGATCCAATCAGATCAATGCATTATGTTCACCAAACAACAACAAACAACAACAACACAAAAACGTTTATTTTTTTTTCCCTAAAGTGTTATAATGCTATGAGTGTTGGTGCGCTCTGGAAATGGGGAATAAAAATAATCTATTATTGTGTATAAATTATTGGAGAATATATTGTGATCCCTGTTGTGGACACGTCAAGTGATGATATTGTGGAAAACTAAAACATTCTTTTCTTGGTGAAAAGGGACACGTGGAAATCAGTCCTTTATCTGCTATAATTGTATTTTTGGTACTTTTAAAAGGATTACTTGAGAAATCTTTCTTGTATTCTTCAATGTAATCACTCATGGTGCTAATCGATGGGAATTTCTATTGTAATATACACATTGTATTGAAACTTAGTAGACTCTGTCATGGGACAATTTCCCCCCAAAGTCTGGTGAACTGTATGATGTGAAGAGTGACTGCTAGTGACAAGACAAGGACGATAAATCCCAGACAGCAAGGGTCCAAGGACCCACCTAGGGCCCACTTAGGTTCTGGCTAGATTCAGCTTGTCCAAGCTGGAGCTAGCTAGAACCTAGGTGGACCCTAGTACCCTTGCTGTGAGGGTACGTAGGTAGCAGGCTAGGTACCCAGTGTAGTTATACAGTTCCCCAGGTGTTGGTGAGGCCCTGAGTCCGGCCTGGCTGGAACTGGTTACCATCAGGTGTTGGGGGTGCAGCCCGTGCCCCAGCCGCTGTCTCCATCTCGCTGATGTGGGAGAGGCTGACTGCCAGGTCAGTAGTGTATGTATATTGAAAAGGACCTCAGAATTCTCCGTCATGACAACATGGAGAGGCTGACCACCAGGTCAGTAGTGTATGTGCATTGAAAAGGACCTCAGAATTCTCTGTCATGACGACATGGAGAGGCTGACCACCAGGTCAGTAGTGTATGTGCATTGAAAAGGACCTTAGAATTCTCCGTCATGACAACATGGAGAGGCTGACCACAGGTCAGTAGTGTATGTGCATTGAAAAGGACCTCAGAATTCTCCGTCATGACAACATGCAGAGGCTGACCACCAGGTCAGTAGTGTATGTGTATTGAAAAGGACCTCAGACTTCTCCGTCATGACGACGTGAGAAGCTGACTGCCAAGTCGGTAGTCCAACGTGATTTTCTTCTGTGAGGGTGTGCCTGTGGCACACACTTGGGACTGTGTTCTTAAGTGGCTCTGCTTGCCGTGTGAGTACCCTGGTTGGTGCTATAGACTGTAACCTGGGTTCCGTGCAGCCAGGTGTGTGGACTGTGTCTGTTGGGACACTACTGACGGCGCCGGTGAGGTCTGTGGCAGAAAAAAATTGATGTGACAGTCATGTGAATGTTGTGTCGCTGAGAGCGACGGGTGAAGCTCCCTGTGTTTGTTGCATGCCCTTGCTGGTGTGAATTGTTGATCTGCGCGCTGGGCGGTGGCGTGTGTCGATTTTGTGCCAGCCGATTTAAATTAATGGTTTATGGTGATACAGTGTATGTGTTTATAATGTCTTGACGGTTCAGGCAGCATGTAAAAGAAAAGAAACTTAATATGTGTGTTGCCTGGCTGTTTATGTTCGTGTGGTGTGGCTTTGTGTAGGGAATAATCGTTACACGTATCCGAACTTTTGAAAGTGAGAGTCAGACAGTAATATACACAGCACAACACCATCCGTAACACACGGGAAAGAAGAGGGCGAGTGTCCAGGATGGGGGAAATCGTGATGGTATTGCTTAAATGCACTAAGTTGATGTATTATAGCTAGGCTTAACACACCAAGGTTATCTTTGCACTCATACACGCATATGCGCACTCATGCACCCACCAAACATTCACCTCTCCCTGGGAATGGGATGTCACGCATTTGTTTTTCTCCTAACACGACTGAGAACAAGAAGTACAGTTTGTATGCTACTTATAATTACACATGAAAAATCCAATTACACAAAATGGAATAAACAAAGCATAAAAGACCAATACTTCCTAATCCCAGGTTATAATAAAATGGCTTCTTACGCTGGCCAGGTTTTCACACACACAACCACGCTTTCACACCACACCACACAGCTTGAACAGTCACTTCAAGTTTTCTTCAGCACTGGGTGATGGTGACGCCCTTGGTCAACTGGCTCCAGGTTTCAGGACTGGGTCTTTGTGGTAAATCTCTGGGAACTCGATGTAGAATTCTTCTTTGTCTCTTTCACCCACCTCTGGGCTTCAAACTCAGTCTTCTCTTCTTCAGCTTGTCTTTTTACCTTAAGACCTTGCTGTCACTTCTGTCTCCCAGACCACGTTTCTCTCGACCCTACTCTGTCCTGCTCACTCTTCTCTTCTCTCTCTCTCCTCTGTGCTTCTCTCTCTGATGTTCTTCTCCCCCTTCATCACATTGTTTTCCCTCAGTTTATTTAGGGATGGACACAAAGGATTTCCCTTCGGGCCATGCCTTTATCCCTGTTGCTTCTCCACCACCTTGTTCACAAGTACCCTGAATTCCCCTTTCGCTACATACTTCCGCACATGAGCATTTACTCACATCCCTACCTAATGCTTAGCAAACAGCCACTTGGCACCAAATGGACATCGAAAATTCCCGCCGACTTCAGGAACACTTTAACACAGTATTTATCCTAGAGAAAGCTATGACAACATCCACATGCATTCAACCAGCCTGACAAAGCATCAACACAGTGCTCCATGGCAATACCATCTGAACGAGCCCAAGACTCCTGCTGTTCAAGGACTGTTTACAAAGCAACCTTAGCTAACTGAGTATTTAGCGCCTACTCGATGCTCCAAGGTCCTAGTGGTTACATCCCCCCCCCCCCCATCCCTGCTTTCGCTATTGGGGAAGGTTTGAACTCGGGAAGGTCCGTACTACCTTAAGTGCCATCTGCCACCTGACCACTTCGACCTCCTTGACACAATTCTACCGTGTGCGCTAGGTGAGGGCGTATTGCTAATCGGCCCATTACCTATTTCTCTATCACTCACCGCATTCTTTGCCTCTAAGCACTTGAGGCCTTTTGTGAGAGGTTTCACTCCCTTGACAGCGAGTGACTTCACAGTGCCATTGTAGCTGGTCAGCTTCTCAATGAAATCAGTGAAGTAGGGCACTTGCGCCCACCTTAAAAATGTGCTAATTAAGGAAGCCGCAAGGAGAGTTCCACTGGCACCTGATGGCTAGGTGAAGGAAGCCGCCAGGAGAGTTCCATTGGCACCTGATGGCTAGGTGAAGGAAGCCGCCAGGAGAGTTCCATTGGCTCCTGATGGCTAGGTGAAGGAAGCCGCCAGGAGAGTTCCATTGGCACCTGATGGCTAGGTGAAGGAAGCCGCCAGGACAGTTCCATTGGCACCTGATGGCTAGGTGAAGGAAGCCGCCAGGGAGTTCCATTGGCACCTGATGGCTAGGTGAAGGAAGCCGCCAGGAGAGTTCCATTGGCACCTGATGGCTAGGTGAAGGAAGCCGCCAGGAGAGTTCCATTGGCACCTGATGGCTAGGTGAAGGAACCGCCAGGACAGTTCCATTGGCACCTGATGGCTAGGTGAAGGAAGCCGCCAGGAGAGTTCCTTGGCACCTGATGGCTAGGTGAAGGAAGCCGCCAGGACAGTTCCATTGGCCCCTGATGGTAGGTGAAGGAAGCCGCCAGGAGAGTTCCATTGGCACCTGATGGCTAGGTGAAGGAAGCCGCCAGGAGAGTTCCATTGGCACCTGATGGCTAGGTGAAGGAAGCGCCAGGAGTTCCATTGGCACTGATGGTGGTGAAGGAGCCGCCAGGACAGTTCCATTGGCACCTGATGGCTAGGTGAAGGAAGCCGCCAGGACAGTCCATTGGCACCTGATGGCTAGGTGAAGGAAGCCGCCAGGAGAGTTCCATTGGCACCTGATGGCTAGGTGAAGAAAGCCGCCAGGAGAGTTCCATTGGCACCTGATGGCTAGGTGAAGGAAGCCGCCAGGAGAGTTCCATTGGCACCTGATGGCTAGGTGAAGGAAGCCGCCAGGAGAGTTCCATTGGCACCTGATGGCTAGGTGAAGGAAGCCGCCAGGACAGTTCCATTGGCACCTGTGGCTAGGTGAAGGAAGCCGCCAGGACAGTTCCATTGGCACCTGATGGCTAGGTGAAGGAAGCCGCCAGGAGAGTTCCATTGGCACCTGATGGCTAGGTGAAGGAAGCCGCCAGGAGAGTTCCATTGGCACCTGATGGCTGGGTGAAGGAACCCGCCAGGACAGTTCCATTGGCACCTGATGGCTAGGTGAAGGAAGCCGCCAGGAGAGTTCCATTGGCACCTGATGGCTAGGTGAAGGAAGGCACCAGGACAGTTCCATTGGCACCTGATGGCTAGGTGAAGGAAGCCGCCAGGACAGTTCCATTGGCACCTGATGGCTAGGTGAAGGAAGCCGCCAGGACAGTTCCATTGGCACCTGATGGCTAGGTGAAGGAAGCCGCCAGGACAGTTCCATTGGCACCTGATGGCTAGGTGAAGGAAGCCGCCAGGACAGTTCCATTGGCACCTGATGGCTAGGTGAAGGAAGCCCCAGGACAGTTCCATTGGCACCTGATGGCTAGGTGAAGGAAGCCGCCAGGACAGTTCCATGGCACCTGATGGCTAGGTGAAGGAAGCCGCCAGGAGAGTTCCATTGGCACCTGATGGCTAGGTGAAGGAAGCCGCCAGGACCGTTCCATTGGCACCTGATGGCTAGGTGAAGGAAGCCGCCAGGAGAGTTCCATTGGCACCTGATGGCTAGGTTGAGGAAGCCGCCAGGACAGTTCCATTGGCACCTGATGGCTAGGAGCGAGGAAGCCGCCAGGACAGTTCCATTGGCACCTGATGGCTAGGTGAAGGAAGCCGCCAGGACAGTTCCATTGGCACCTGATGGCTAGGTGAAGGAAGCCGCCAGGAGAGTTCCATTGGCACCTGATGGCTAGGTGAAGGAAGCCGCCAGGACAGTTCCATTGGCACCTGATGGCTAGGTGAAGGAAGCCGCCAGGACAGTTCCATTGGCACCTGATGGCTAGGTGAAGGAAGCCGCCAGGACAGTTCCATTGGCACCTGATGGCTAGGTGAAGGAAGCCGCCAGGACAGTTCTATTGGCACCTGATGGCTAGGTGAAGGAAGCCGCCAGGAGAGTTCCATTGGCACCTGATGGCTAGGTGAAGGAAGCCGCCAGGAGAGTTCCATTGGCACCTGATGGCTAGGTGAAGACGTTACGGCTAGGTGAAGAGGTTTACGAGAGGCCTCTTCTGTCGCACTTCAGTCGGCAGTGATTAACACGTACAAAAGGCCTTGGAAGATGGCGAAAGTAAGAGTCGTTCTTCATGTTCGAGCATACCACGAGGTCCTTCACACCACGGGGATTGTTTAGATAAGGTGAGGTGAGGTGAGGTGAGGTGAGGTGAGGTGAGATGAGATGAGATGAGATGAGATGAGATAAGACGAGACAGGATAAGCTAAGTTTAGACAAGATGAGGTAAGATATGGAAGATAAGTAAAAGGTCAAGAAGATAAGTGAGATGAGATCAGACAAGATAGGATAAGCTGAGATAAGATTACTAGATAAGGTAAGATTAGATCATGTTAGATATGATAAGATAAGATAAGATAAGATAAAAATCCTTTGTTTATGAGGATACTAGATAAGTGCTGATGTCCGTTTTTCCTTTTTTACATCCAGTCCTCCCCCAGGGTAGGAACCCACCTCTCCCCCACCTTCACCTTCCTCCCTTTCCCCTGTCCCCACCTCTTCCCCCCCCCGTCTTCAGTCTAACGTTTCCCATCAGAGCTGTGCTATGGGAAGCGATATGAACGTCAACGATAGGAATCCACACATCCCTGTACATCTTCAGTCTAACGTTTCCCATCAGAGCTGTGCTATGGGAAGCGATATGAACGTCAACGATAGGAATCCACACATCCCTGTACATCTTCAGTCTAACGTTTCCCATCAGCGCTGTGCCATGGGAAGCGATATGAACGTCAACGATAGGAATCCACACATCCCTGTACATCTTCAGTCTAACGCTTCCCATCACAGCTGTGCCATGGGAAGCGATATGAACGTCAACGATAGGAATCCACGCATCGCTTCAACCGCTCGTTGTAAACATGCCACTGATGTGACTGCATGTCCAGCTCAAAAGGGACACGGTCTTGATTGGCTCAGACTGCTAATGAATCACCATGCCAGATTTAAAGATCATGGAAGGAGCAACAAGATAGACAGAGAGTCATACAGACAGACAGATAGACACAACACACACACACGTCCGCGCGCGCACGCGCGGGCACACACACACCCACACACAAGGCGCGCACGCACGCACACACACACACACACACCACACACACACACACACACACACACACACACACACACACACACACTGACAAAGTTACGAAAAGTTGGTATTGTGGGTAAACTGTTTGATTTTATTGAAAGCTTTCTTTTAATCAATCAATACAGACAAGGATTGGGAATACCTACTCCAATATTAGATCTTTTCATATGGGCCTTCCTCAGGGATGATTCAATGCCCCTATTTTGCTCAACATTCTAATGTCAGATCTTCCTAGGTTTTTTTTTTGAAAGATGCAGTTTTAGTTCAATATGCCGACGACTATGTCTATGGATGAAAGTATGAATGAAAAGAAAAACTCCAACCAGAGCTCTGAATTACACCATGAAGATATACCAACACGAACTCGCAAAATAAGTAAATACATGACTGAAAGTGGTCTTTCATTATCTCTGAAAAAAAAAGTATGATGCTTTTCAAATTTTAGAATACAACCTGAAAAACTTTCTTGTTTTTTT
>JAFLJL010018667.1:22512-44060 GCA_018398815.1 Conus ventricosus | reverse complement strand
TGGGGCTTTCCTTAAACCAAAGACCATCAAAGTTTTTACCCAAAAGAGTAAATTTAAAAAGACTCAGTGTGGACAAATCGCTTGGTCTTGTTAGACCAAAATTAAAAAGGATGCTTTTGCTAAACTTCAAAACACACTGCGGAACTCCCAACGAAAACCAATACAAAACTGGAACTTAAAGAATTAAAATCAATGGCAGTGAAATAATAAATGCAATAGAAGCAAAAAACAGTTTTTCGAGAAACAGCTTAAAATATACACGACTCGCCGCTCCCCATGCGAGAAATAGCGGCCCTTGATCTGTTTTGGGAAAAGCTCAGAGGCGTTTTTAACAACAATTTAGAAAAATGGTGAAAGTGAGCTTTAAAAAGGAAAAAGAAAAAATCGTGAGGCTGTGACCCCAAACTTAGGCCCCGATTTTTAAAGAAGAATAAGACAAAAAAAAAGATCTTGAACAAAAAAGATCAGCAGATAGAAGTGCTAACTACAAACGAGACCAATTACGAATAAAGTAATGAATAAGAGAAACTATCGAAAAATTTTATATGAAGACAGACACTGCGAACGAATACGCACTTTTAGAGGAAAGGAGTCCATTAGTAAGCGTTTTTAATCCTTAGGATTTGAAATAGACATGGTGTGGTATTACAGGCGGCGGGGCCCAAATTTCAGTACCTCCCCCGCCATGCTCCCCCTGATAAATCATGGGTAAAAAAACAGTTGACATTTGCAAGTTTTTTAAAAAAAAATTAGCTGGTAAACCCGTGGCGCTTTACCGGAATATTGGGGGTATTGTCGTGGCTTTTGTTTCGCAAGAGTTGGCTTTATGGCCCGAGATTTATGGACTTTAGTTTGTAATTTTTGGGTTACTATTTGAAAGAAAAAGCCCAAGAAATCTATCCCGTTAATCAAGAACAAGCCTGCTTTTCAATTTTCATGGTCATCGCGAACAGGCCCGCAAGCTTTGCTGGTTTTAAATGGCTTTGGGGTTTGGACTTCGGGTTAGATGATTTAAATTTGGGTGTTCTTTTTGTTTGTAATTTTTATGGTCGAATTTAGTCGTTTTTCCAACCCTTCTGTCATTGCCCGCTTAAGAATTTCTTATTATAGTTTATTATTTTTCCCTACTGGGTTGAGGTCAAAAGGGCAGCAGTTTAACCCCCGTCCCAACGAAAAGTTACTTTCGATCTTGGTATTGTAAAACATTTTGGTTTTTTCAATACTTAAAGGGTAAATAAACTGTAAAATAATGGCGCCCTCTAAATTTGAAAGTATTTTTTTGTGGTAAAAACCCAGTAAAAGGGGATCAGTTTGCCGATCTCCCCTTGCTTGCGAACCTAGCAAACACCAAACGTAAGTCGAATAGAGTCGTTTTTCGTTCTTTTCCCGCCTTTTGGGCCCCTTGAAGTGTCTAAGATAAATGTTGCCATGCTGTTTTATGCTTTGTGTGGGGGACCCGGGCTCAACAGTTGTGCCAAAAAAAAAAGATTTGAAGGAGGTGCATCTTGTTATCTTTTGTGGGGCCCCCCAAAAAAAAAAAGGGTCGCTAGGCCATGATTATGACCCAATTTTGTCTAACCCTGTCTTGAGTTATATTAAATTCGTTACAGACCCTTTTAAAAGCCTTCTGTCTTTATTTTGCTGAGGGGTTTTTTAAGGTTTGTTTTTTGGTAAGGCGCTTGCAGTTCAGTAAAAATAGTTAAAGGTGAAATAGAAATGAAATCTGTACATGACCAAACCCAAAAGGATATGGTGTTTTAAAATGACGGCATGGGACACTCCACACCAGTGGGGCCAAAAAAAGCAAAGTTAACTGGTTCTGATAAAACTGCATGGATGATAAACCCCGCTTTCTTGATGCGGTCGTTTTTAATAGGAGGGGTTTAAATTTGTTTTAAAGGGTACTCACTTTTTATGAAAGGGCGTCGGGTCACAGCAAAGTCAAAAGTATCTTGCTATATTTTTAAGATTGTAGGGGCCCCCAAAGAATATTTTGCATAGTATATTTTAAGCACTCATTTTTAATTGTTTTAAAAAAAGTTTTTTAACAAAAACAAAAACCCAAAACGCCCTTCGTTTTTTGAACATGTATTAATAACGAATGCGGAGCCAAAATGGTTGCCTTCATGAAATATTTTACAAAATCGTATTTTAAATAAGCGAAGCCCAAGGAGAATAATCGGTTCTAAAAATTGACAAAAAGGGGCCAAGTTAGCCCGTTAAATACCCGATGGTTTTTTTGGGTTTTTCTCCCTAAAGAAGCAATGAGAAATTTGACATTACTCCAACTTAACAAAGCAATCTAAAAAAAATGTTAAAATTCAAGCCTGAAAAAGAAGGAGGTTACTATTTGATAAAGAGTAGCTAAATGTTAGGCTTTAAGTAACAATTATAGATTTAGAGTTACACCCACCAAAACTACTTTGGGGGGAAAAATCCCCTCGATCTTGCTTCATTCATTCTTATGTTCATTTGGATGAGTGAGCACTGATGAAAAAATTATATGCGGAAGGCCCTCAACTGTTTTAAGAGCTCTTCTCAGGAAAGCTGCTATTCGATTTGAAATTATCAATTCCCCAATTTACAGTTTTAAAGGATTTGTTTGTGGGAGGTCGGATCATTTTATTCGGAAAAACGGGGAAAGTCGTAAAATTTGGGTAAACCCGCACATTGTTTTGGAAATAAATAATAAAATGTACTAAAAAATGCGGGGGGCCGAAGAACCCGGAGTTACATTTGGGGCCTGTAAGGTGTTAACTTTAGAATTAAAAGACCCTTTCAGCGTTGCGGACTTTGAAAGAATGGCGAAATAGGCACTTTGTTGGTTTTGAGTCAAAAGATGGTGATTTAAAAGTAAAAAGGTGGCGCAAAAAAAAAGTTTTTCCCAAACTAGAACAACTCGCAATTTGAGGCAAATAAAGTTTGGCCCGTAGAATATAAAATGTTCGAAAACCTGACCTCAAAAAGGGACTTAGAACCCTTTTTAGAATGGGAAATAAAATTTAAAATTAAAAGGGCCCTTTTTCTTTTTTTGGCCCCGCCCAAAAAAAGTTTCAGAAAAAGCTTTAAAATTTGGGCCCCTTTACATTAAGTTTTATGCCGATGCAATAGCGGAAAGAATTGAAAAAACCCTATTGGGAAAAAAACAGACATCCTCCAAAAAAGGGGAAGGGGTTTTAAAAAAGATGCTTCTACAAAAAAAATTTTTATGGGGAAAAAGAAATTAGGGGCACTTTCCCAAAATAAATTTAAAATTTTTCTGTCTTAAAAGATAAGGAGGGGGAATGGGGTTGTGGGCTTTTAGTGACGCCCTTTTTAAAAAAGGGGAATTCAAATTTTAGCGGGGAAAATTTTGGGGTTGACAGTCTTAAAGTTATGTTGTATTCTTCAAAATGGTGGGGGATTTTAAAGGTTTCATAACAACAAGCAAAAAAATCAATTTTTTGTCAAATAAAAACAATCTTACAGCATGAATTGGTTTAATCTTAAAACATTTTGGCCTTATAGGTTTTTAATTATACTAAAACAATTTTTTAACAGAGGAAATTGATAAAAACAAACCGGATTAGATTAAGTTCTGTTATAAAATAGGGGACCCATTTAAAAATTTTATGAAAAAAAAACCCCTCATTGCTCATTATTTGGGGGCAGACGGGGTTGGGGGAAAAAAAACAATATTTATCCTAACCTATTACAAACGTTTATCGTTATAATTTTTTTTTCATATTTTTGGTTTTTGTAAAACACTTAAATGGAAAAAAAGGGAATATCATAATAAAAGGGTTTTAAATAGGGAAGATGTTTCCCAATATTTAGTTGATCCTAGCTTTTAAAATTTAAGGAGTGTTTAGAACAGTTTTATAGACTTTTTTAAAGGGGAACGAGAAAATATTTATTAAGTTGACGGGTTCAGCAAAAAAGAGACTTTTTTTAAAAAGAGAAAGGGCTTTGTAAAAAACCTGCTTTCATGGAAGAATGCGGGGGTAATGTTTTGGTTTTTATTAAAAAAAATAACTCTTTTTAAAGACTTTAGAGAACTTTTAAAGGGACTGTATTTCTATTTAAACCAGAAAGCGGGAGACTCATTTGAAAAATGTTTGGGGAAAAAATGAAAATGACCAGGAAAAACCCCGTTTTAAAGAAAAATTTAAAAAATCGAAAATTTTAAAAAATTAGTTTTTGAAAACGGAAAACCCCTGACGGGTAGTTTTTTTTGTAGATAATCTTTTTTTTTTTGGGTTTTATTAAAGCCCTTACTTGTCAGAAAACGGGGAAACCTTTTTTCCCGGGCCACTTTCCCCCGAAACTGGTTGAGGGCGAAGGGGCCCCAAATAAAGGGTTTCCCCTGTTCCCCTCGTCGTCATCCCCAACCACCACCCCCAAACCCCTTCATTTTTCTCACTTTTTCTTTACTCTGTCTTGTCTTTCTCTGGGGTTTCTCTGTTGTCTGTTCTCTCTCTCTCTCCCCTTCCCCTCCTCTCCTCTCTCTCTTAATATATATATTAATATATATATATTTTTAATTTTTAAAAATAATATATATAGTTCAGTTTTTTTAAATCCCTAAAAAAAATTTTTTTTAGTGCTCCCCTTTGGGAGGCAACATTATTTAAAAAAAGGGTTAAAAGGGGGAATTTTAAAAACTATCTAAAAATTTTGGGGTTTCGGGGGGGGGGTTGCGCTGTCATCAAGGGTTTTTTGGGTTTGGCCTACCGCCGATTTATATAGCGTGGGGGCCCTTCCCTTTTGCGGTTTTTGCAGTGGGGGTTGGCTGCACGTTTTTTTTTGGGGGCTTTCAGGTTTTGTTTTGGGTGTGTTCACTAAAAAAAGTTTTCCCAATCTATCCCCTGGGGGTTTTTTTTTCTGTTTTGGTGTTTAAAGTTGCAAATGGGGTTTGAAATAGTATTAACCATTTTTCAGTTAGACATAGGTTGCCCTTTTTGAAACTTTTGCGGGTTGGTGATGCTTTTTTATAAATTTTCCGGGTTTATTTTGTAGCTTGTTTTTGGTTTTTTAATTTTCCCAGTATATTTGCTCAGTTCGGGTTTGGGTTTTTTTAATTTTTCTTTTTTTAAAACTGTTTGTGGTTTGCATTTTCCTGGTTTTAAAGGGGTTTTCAGTGATCCCTATGTATTTTTCTTTTTCATTTTTGATGTCACAGTACCCTGGTATACAATTGTTGGGGAAGCCCTTTTTTGTTTAGTGGGACTGTCCTTTCTGGTGAATTCCCAAAAATTTCCCTTTCTTCCCCCTTCTTTGCTGGGGTTTTTTAAAAAATTTTTTGGGATGCGTAAATTTTTTCGGGTTTTTTGGGGTTTGGGCAACATAGTACGATAGTTTGACAGTGTTTTTGTTAAATATTTTGGACAGTTTGTGTTTTTTTGGGAAATGAATTTGGTTAGGTTTTTTGAAGAATTCTTTCCCTATTTTTGGTTTTTGGGTTTCCCCCGTCATAGGGGGGGTTGTCCCATATGTTTTTTTCTTTTCCTATTTTTTTTTGCTTTTTTTTTGGGGTTGTTGTCTGGGTTGTTTTGAAAATTGAAATTTGTATCCATTTTTTGTAGTGCCTCGGTTTTTTTTACTGCTGCATTTTTGAAAAACCCCTCTCACTGCTTGACAGGTTTGATATCCCCCTTGTTTATGCCCATGGGGTATGGTTTTTTTAATACGATGGTGGGTGGTTACTTTTGGTGTGTACAAAAAGGTGTAAACGTTGGGGTTTTTTGTTTTGGTTTTTTTAAATGATTGGTGAGATCCCGGTTATGTCTAAGTGTTCACTTACCCTTTTTTTTTGCTTCAAAGGTAATTTTTTAAGTTGGGTTTTGGAAGATTTTTTCATTGTTTTTTCTTTTGTTTTCGATGGTTCTTTGGGGTTTTTGGTTTTGTGCAGCAAGGCCTCGTCCCTGTAAAAATCCGATTGTTTTTGAGTTTTTCCCCCATGTTGGAAGAAAGAATAGTCCCCAACCCGTTCACATGTTTCTGCAAACCCTTTATATGATCCCATGGTTTCGTCGAATGTTGAGTTTTTTGTTGGGGTTTTCCCGATCCAAGGGGGATTTTGCTTGTTTGGGAAATGTTTTCTTGGGGTGGGGGAATTTAAAATTTTTTTTTGACCCTGTTATGTCGGTGGGTTTCTGGGAACTTTAGGGCTTTGGTGGTAGTTTTCCCCATCAAAAAGGTTTGGGGAAAAGCTACAATGTCAAAAGTGATGAATACTGTATTACTTTGGGTTTAAAGTTTCTTGAAACCTTGGATAAATTTGTAGTGTTTTTTTTTTTCCCCCCGGGGGGTTGTATTTAAGTTTGATTTTCGTTCTTTATTATTTTTTCCCGAATTTTCTTGCTTATTTTGCCTAAATTTAGATTTGGGTGGGTTTTATTTTGTCACATGTTTGGGTTATTATGAAAAATTTGGGGTTTTTTGGGGCTTTTTTGGGGTTTTTTTTAAATTCTTTTTTTGCTGTGTTCTATCCTGTCACTTAGGTTAAGCGCTCTGCAAGTTCTTTTTTTTTTATGCGGATAATGGGCTTATATTTTTTTTCGGGGTTTTTTTTAGTTTTTTTTGGATGTTTTTTGTCAAGTATTTAGGTATTCTTTTGGTTTCCCCTTTTTTAGTTTAAAAGCTAGTTTTTTCAGCCCTTTACAAATATTTTTTTTTTTCATTTTTTATTTTTTTTATTTGTTTTTTTTTGGGTTGTTGGAAAATTGTCATTTTTTGAATTTCAATATTGGTTAAACATTCTTTTCCCTTTTTATCTTCAAAAAAGGGTCAAATAAAAGGGAAAACTTTTTTAGTGAAACAAACCCAAAAAAAAAAACCCGAAAGCCCCAAAAACACGTGCAGCAACCGCCCCGTGCAAACAACCGCAAAAGGGGGCCCCCCCGTATATAAAAATCGGCGGTGGGCAAACCCAAAACCATCCTGAAGACAGGGGCAAATGCTCGAAACAAATTTTAGAAAAGTTTTAAAAATTTTTTTTTTTAATTTTTTTTAACTAAAAAAGCCCCCAAGGGGGTTTAGCAAATCAAAAAATTTTTTTAGGGATTTTAAATATATGATCTTAATCGCCCTCAGTTGAGGGACTTTTTGGCCCGAAGGATTTTTTAAAATGGAGGAAAAACCCAAATTTTTGGGAGGGCAACAAAAAAAAATAACCCTTTTTTAAAACCGCAATCATATCAAAAAAAAATTTAAAGAACAAACAAAAAATTTGTACATAAATGGGATGGAAAGCATTCTTTTTTTCTGAACCCAAATGCAAAAAAAGAGGACCAAAAAAAACACCGCTCAAAAACTGGGAACCCCCCAGCCATCCAAAAGAAAACCTTTTTAAGATCAAATGAAAAGAATTATAAACCCAAAATTGAAATTTAAAAAATTGACAACGGTTTCCAAAAAAACACTAAAAAAAAAAAAAAAAGAAGTAAAAAAATGACAAAAAAAAATTTGTGAAGGGTGATTAAAAAAATAGCAATTACACAAAAAAAGGAACCAAAAGGGAAAACTCTAAACTACTTTACAAAAAACCAGAAAAAAACTACAAAAAAAGCCGACAAAAATATCATGACAGTAAAACCCCACTAAAGAAAAAAAAACTTGCCGGGCGGCCCTAGACCTTTAAGGGGACAGGATAGAAGCACGCAACAAAAAAAGTTTCATAACCTTTAAAGAAACCCCAAAACCCATTTTCATAATTAAACCAAATGTAGACTAATAAAACCCCCTCCAAATTTTGAATTAGGGAAAAAAAAGCAAGAAAATTTGGAAAAAAAAAATAAAAACGTAAAAACAAAATCTGAAAAAAACCTCTGGAAGAACACATACGAAGTTAACCAATGGTTCAAAAACTCAATAAACAAAGTAATACATATTTATCACATTTTGAAATTGTAAAAATTTTAAACCCTCTATAGACGAAGAAATTTCTCCCCAAAGCCCCGAAGTTTGCCCGTAACCCCCACAGAATCACAGGGGTTTTAAAAAGGAAAACATTCTCCACACCCAAAAAAACATTACTACACAGCAAAAAAAGAAAACCGGATCAGGAAAACCAAAAAGAAACCCCAACATTCGATAACCTTTGGGGGCATAAGATGGTGCAGAATAAGGGAACTGGTCGGGCTATTCATGGTCCAAAAATCGGGAAAAAAATCGGAAAAAAAAGTCGGACATACAAGACATGGCCTTTTGACTAACCAACAACCCCCAAAAACCCTTTGAAAACCCAAAAAGAAGAATTTTGGAAAATCTTCCCAAAAAACAACTTAAAAGTTTCCATTTTAAGCAAACAAAAAAGGTTTGTGAAATACTAAACTTTAAATGGGTCTCACCAATCATTTATATAAAACTACAAGAAACCCCAAGAAAACACCTCTTTATGTACACCCCAAAGTAACCCTCCAACCTCTGTATTTTAAAAACCCTACCCCCTGGGAAAAACAAGAGATATAAAACCTTTTCATTTCAGTGAGAGAGTGTTTAACAATGCAGCAGTAGAATACCCGGAGGCAATACAAAAAAGTGGAACAATTACAAAATTTAAAAACAACCCCGACAAAAAACACAATAAAAAAAAGAAAAAATTAAAAAAAAAATCAAATGGTCCCAACCCCCCATCGGGCGGGAAATCCAAAAAAAAACATAGGGGAAAAAAATTCCTTTAAATTTTCCCAACTTTTTTCCAAAAAAACAAAACTGTCCAAAAAAATTTAAAAAAAAACACTGTCAAACAAACGTACTCAGTATGCCCAACCTCAAAAAACCTTTATTTACGCATCCCCTGAAAACAACACAAACAAAGAAAGGGTTTAAAAAAAGGGAAAACTTGCAATTTTCACCAAAAAAAGGAGCAGTGCCCCCTAAAAAATAAAGTTTCACCAAAAATTGTTTTACCGGGAAAGTGACAAACAGAAAAAAAGAAAAAGAAAAAATACAAAGGGGTCACTGAAAAACCCCTTTAAAACCCGAAATGCAAAAACCCCAAAAAATGAAAAAATAAAAACCAAAAAGAACTGAAAAAATAAATCGGAAAATTAAAAGGGCGCAAAAAAAGTACAATAAACCCCGGGAAAAACATTTAAAAAAAGCATCACCATACAGCAATTTTTCAAAAAAAGGGGCAACCAAAGTCTAACCCGAAAAAAAGGTTAATACTAAAAAAAACCACACTTAGCAACTTTAAACCCCCCCCCAAAAAGAAATAGTAAAAAAACTGCAAAGGGATAAATGGAAATCCCTTTTGTTAGTGAACACACCCAAAACAAAAACCTGAAAGCCCCAAAAACACGTGCAGCCAACCCGCACGTGCAAACAACCGCAAACGGAGCCCACACGCTATAATAACATCGGCGGTGGGCAAACCGAAAACCATCCTGATGACAGCGCAACATGCTCGAAACAAATTTGTAGATAGTTTTAAGATTCCTCTTTTAACTTGTTTTAACTATCTCTCTCTCTCTCTCTCTCTCTCTCCTCTCTCTCTCTTCTCCTCTCTCTCTCTCTCTCTCTCTCTCTCTATATATATATATATGTGTGTGTGTGTGTGTGTGTGTGTGTGTGTGTATCTCTTTCTGTTTGTCTGTCCGTCAGTTCTCTCTCCCTCTTTCTCACTCGCGCAATCTGTCTGTCCATCGTCTGTCTGTCTGTCTGTCTCTTTCTTTTTCTCCTTCATTTGATGTGTGTGTGTGTGTGTGTGTGTGTGTGTGTGTGTGTGTGTGTGTGTGTGTTGTGTTTCTCAATGCCAGGAGAAGTCGGGACTGGAAGAACCACCTGACAGTGGCTCAGAGTGAACGCTTTGACGCCGCCATGACACAACTGGAGTCATGTGACTACCGCTTCCGCTACGAACTGTAACTCCTCGACAGGTTTCTGAGGGTGACCATGGAACGCTGAGTGCCTACCAATCAGACAATGATACTGTTGATGATGAAATCAGAGTGCCTACCAATCAGACGATGATACTGTTGATGATGAAATCAGAGTGCCTACAATCAGACAATGATACTGTTGATGATGAAATCAGAGTGACTACCAATCAGACGATGATACTGTTGATGATGAAATCAGAGTGCCTACCAATCAGCGAGAAATATTGATGATGAAATCAGAGTGCCTACCAACCAGACGATGATACTGTTGACGATGAAATCAGAGTGCCTACCAATCAGACGATGATTCTGTTGATGATGAAATCAGAGTGCCTACCAATCAGACGATGATTCTGTGATGATGAAATCAGAGTGCCTACCAATCAGACGATGATACTGTTGATGATGAAATCAAGTGCCTACCAATCAGACGATGATTCTGTTGATGATGAAATCAGAGTGCCTACCAATCAGACGATGATTCTGTTGATGATGAAATCAGAGTGCCTACCAATCAGACGATGATTCTGTTGATGATGAAATCAGAGTGCTTACCGATCAGACGATGATTCTGTTGATGATGAAATCAGAGTGCCTACCGATCAGACGATGATACTGTTGATGATGTAAGTAAATGGGGGTAAAATGGTGGTACATAATCAGAAAGCGCTTCCTTTCTTTCTGACAGCAGTAATCAGGTAAAATGGTGGTACATAATCAGAAAGCAGTTCCTTTCTGACAGCAGTAATCAGGTAAAATGGTGGTACATAATCAGAAAGCGCTTCCTTTCTTTCTGACAGCAGTAATCAGGTAAAATGGTGGTACATAATCAGAAAGCGCTTTCTTTCTTTCAGTTATCAGGTAAAATGGTGGTACATAATCAGAAAGCGCTTCCTTTCTTTCTGACAGCAGTAATCGGGTAAAATGGTGGTACATAATCAGAAAGCACTTCCTTTCTGATCTATAGCCCAAAACGACAGCAGTAATCAGGTTTGTTGTTGTTGCTATTCTGTTTAACGTCTGTTCACTAAAAGTGATATTAGACGGTGGGAAAAGATGGGGGGAAAGGGAAGGGATGGGGAGAGTGGAAGGAGTTGACTGCATGTAAAAGTTTGATATGAACGTACGTGTGTTTGTCGGTACTTGCATGAGTGTGTGCAAATGTTTAAGATATAATTATTGCATAGGGAAAATGGGTAAAAATGTTACATAATTATCAAACAATGAGGATCAAAGCTATGAACATATAAAATCCAATGAGAATCTTCCAAATATGAAATAACAATAACGCATTAATCCTTTAACATCAAATTAGCAAACAACACACTAAAAAAGCAACAGCCAACACACCCATTTGCATGTCTTAAAAAAAAAGAAAAATAAACAAAGCAAAACAAAATTAGGAATAGAGTTTGTTTAGAACTTACCGCCAATGACATTGACAAACAAAGCACAAGACAAGACACGATGCATTTCAACCACTTGGGTCTTCTTCAGGCGAAAAAATAAATCACATTTAACATGTGGGACAGTACAAACAACGAAAAACGAAAAAAGAATGAAAAATGACTTATCCGTTCTTGTCCATGTGTTTGGTGGGCGGAAATGACATGCGCCAGGGGATTTTGGGAGAGGAAACGGAGGGGGGGGGGGGGGGGGGGGGGGGGGGGGTGCGTCAGGGGAGGTGTGTGTGTGTGATATGATAGGGTTGTGTGTCCAGTTTATTGGGATGGTGTGATATCTTTGTGATGGTTGTGGTAATGGTGGATTGATAATAATGGTAAGGGGGGAAAAAAAAAGGGGGGGGTGGGGGGTGGGGGGGGGATTTAAGGGGAAGGATAATACAAAACTAAGATTAAATAGATGGAGGGTTGCTGTAACTACTGTATGAAGTGAGTGAAGGGGATGTGGTGGTGGTGTATGTAAGTGTGTGTGTATGTGTGTGTGTATGTGTGTGTGTTGGTAGGGGATTTTGCCAACTGGTGTGGAAGAGGTGAGTATGTGTGTTTGGTTATTGTTGGATATTGATGCCTTGGGGTGTAGTGTACCCAGTTTGGCAATGAGATGGGATTCTTGAGTTGTGCGTTCAAAGCTGTCACTCTGTGACTGCCAGAGTGCCATGACTTTGACATGGTCGATGTTGTGTTGGGTGTGGTTGAAGTGTAGGGCGACGGTTTGGGTCGGTGGTGGCGGATATCGGCCAGGTGTTCAGAGATGCGTGTTTCGAGTGTGCGTGACTGAGCAAAACAAAACAAAACAACAACAAATATATATATATATATATAATATATATATATATATATATATATATATATATATATATATAATATATATGAAGTGTGTGTGTGTGTGTGTTTGTACGTGCGTGCGTGTGTGTGTGTGTGTGAGTGCGCGCGCGTACGTATGAGTGCGTGCATGCGTGTGCGTGCATGCCTGTGCGTGCAAGCGTGCGTGCGTTCTTGCATCCGTGTTTGTGTACGTGCGTGTATGTGTATAAGTGTGTGTATGTGAGAGAGAGGGAGAAAGAGATAAGCTATGTGTGTGTGTGTGTGTGTGTTAAAAATGACAGTGCTATCATAAAAATGGGGGTTTGGATGATGGAAACTGTGTCAAACAGGAAGATACCAACTGGACAATTAATCAAACACTCCGAAAAAATACGGAAAGTGAATAACTGTTCGAAACGTTTTCAAGAAAAATGGAAGACTCGGAAAAACTTGTCGTCCCACTCTTAGAGATACTAGTTCTTTGACTTTGGAGTAATGAACAAGTAAATGATTAAATCGTTATTTCTCTTTCTCTCATGCACTGGACATTTTTGCTGTATTTTGTGCCGAGAGGATTTAAACAAAACCTATATATCAGGCTGGAAACTGGAATAAGAACCGGACAAGAACACTAAAAGAGGTTTAATATTTCCTCTGTTCTCAGCATTTATGCAGTGCAGACTGTAGTGACACTTTAGATTTTCAAGTTTCTCGTCAAACATTTCAAACATTTTCACAATGGGAGGGTACCCAACAGAAAGTTACGCTGGTGCCTTTCAATGATACAAGATGAACAGTGTGTTTAATTTCAATTATCAATTCCGATCGCGTTTTCGGTAAAGAGATTTAAGTGCCTGTAAGACAGATTTAGAATAAACACATACTAAAATTTGAAATAATATGATTTTTTGGAAATCACAAATGTAATTCAGGCCTTCAATATTGCAAGTAGTTCAGCAGTAAAAATAGAAACATTTTCACATATGTAAAACAGTTTCTCTATTTTTAAAGCTGGTATAACGAAGGCAGCTCCTATTTTTCTGTTCCCAAGTACAGACTCATCAGTGTAAATCTTTAAATGTTCAGAATACCTGTTATCTATATGGGAGCAGACGAAACTTCTAAGGATATTAGGTGAATCATTTTTGGATACGTTTGTGTATTCTATGTCAAGCTTCAGATTGTTCATCTCCCATGTAGGCACAGGTGAGTATGAAGGTTTTGTTGCTATTTACTTTCTGTTAATTTTTATTCTTTTATTAAAGATCTGAAGTAAATGTGTTTATGGATTTTAATTATTGGATGGATTTAGCTCTTTTTGCAAAATGAAGATCGGACCTCTTGCAAACTTTGACCTCTGTGAAATTTTCGAACGAGGAACTTAGTAAAACATTTTTGGGCAGCAGAAAAAATATCTTAGCTAAATCAAGAGGTAAAACACCTGCTTCTTTATAGGTACCTAAATTTGATGCATGAAATGGAACTCCTAGGAAAGTTTATAGGCTTTGCAGTCGACACTTTGTATTTAGTTAGTAAATGTTGTGGAGCACTAAAAAGATACCTCCTGAGCATACTCAGTTTGGACCGCACAATGACGTTGATAGTAATACTAATATTTTTGTATCCTGTCCCCACTTTTGTTTGCAAATGATTTTTAAGAAATTTAAGCTCTCCTTGCTTTAGTAAGTTATGCTCAATATGGCTGGTCGGGAAATTTTTGACGTAAGATAAACACCCAAATACTTAGTTGTTTGCGTGTATCGTATGATCGAACCATGAATAAAAAAACAAGAAAGTTTTTCGGGGTTGTTTTTCTGAATTGAAAAGCATCATACATTTTTTCAAGAGATAATGAAAGACCACTTCATTTCATGTATTTACTTTGCGAGTTCGGTTGGTATATCTTCTTGGTGTAATTCAGAGCTCTGGGTTTGGAGTTTTTCTTTTCATTCATACTTTCATCCATAGACATATGTCTCGGGATATTTAACTAAAACTGCATCTTTCAAAAAAAAAACCCAGGAAGATCTGACATTAGAATGTTGAGCAAAATAGGGCATTTAATCATCCCTGAGGGAAAGGGCCCCTATGAAAAGATCTAATATTGGAGTAGGTATCCCAATCCTTGTCTGTATTGATTGATTAAAAAGAAAGCTTTCAAAAAAATCAAACAGTTTACCCCAATACCAACTTTTCGTAACTTTGTCAGTGTGTGTGTGTGTGTGTGTGTGGTGTGGTGTGTGTGTGTGTGTGTGTGTGTGTGTGTGCGTGCGTGCGCGCTTGTGTGTGGGTGTGTGTGTGCCCGCGCGTGCGCGCGCGGACGTGTGTGTGTGTTGTTCTATCTGTCTGTCTGATGACTCTCTGTCTATCTTGTTGCTCCTTCCATGATCTTAAATCTGCATGGTGATTCATTAGCATCTGAGCCAATCAAGACCGTGTCCTTTGAGCTGGGACATGCAGTCACATCAGTGGCATGTTTACAACGAGCGGTGAAGCGATGCGTGGATTCCTATCGTTGACGTTTATATCGCTTCCCCTGCACAGCTGTGATGGGAAGCGTTAGAAATGAAGAAGTACAGGGATGTGTGGATTCCTATCTTGACGTTCATATCGCTTCCCATGCACAGCGCTGATGGGAAACGTTTGACTGAAGATTACAGGATGTGTGGATTCCTATCGTTTACGTTCATATCGCTTCCCATAGCACAGCTCTGATGGGAAACGTTAGACTGAAGATGTACAGGGGTGTGTGGATTTCCTATCGTTGACGTTCATATCGCTTCCCCTAGCACAGCTCTGAATGGGAAACGTTAGACTGAAGACGGGGGGGGGAAGAGGGGGGGACAGGGGAAAGGGAAAGGTGAAGGTGGGGGAGAGGTGGGTTCCTACCCTGGGGAGGAACGGGATGTAAAAAAAGGAAAAACGGACATCAGCACTTATCTAGTATCCTCATAAACAAAGGATTTTATCTTATTTTAAATCTTACTTATCATATCTAACATGATCTAATCTTACCTTATCTGAAATCTTATCTCAGCTTACCTATCTTGTCTGATCTCATCTAAACTTATCTTCTTGACCTTTTACTTATCTTACCTATCTTACCTCATCTTGTCTAAACTTAGCTTATCCTGTCTCGTCTTATCTCATCTCATCTCATCTCATCTCATCTCACCTCCCCCTCACCTCCCCCTCACCTCACCTCACCTTATCTAAACAATCCCCGGGTGTAAGGACCTCGTGGTATGCTCAGAACATGAAGAACGACTCTTACTTTCGCCATCTTCCAAGGCCTTTTGTACGTGTTAATCACTGCCGACTGAAGTGCGACAGAAGAGGCCTCTCGTAAAAACCTCTTCACCTAGCCGTAACGTCTTCACCTAGCCATCAGGTGCCAATGGAACTCTCCTGGCGGCTTCCTTCACCTAGCCATCAGGTGCCAATGGAACTCTCCTGGCGGCTTCCTTCACCTAGCCATCAGGTGCCAATAGAACTGTCCTGGCGGCTTCCTTCACCTAGCCATCAGGTGCCAATGGAACTGGGCCTGGCGGGTTCCTTCACCTAGCCATCAGGTGCCAATGGGAAATGTCCTGGCGGGTTCCTTCACCTAGCCATCAGTCCAATGGAACTGTCCTGGCGGCTTCCTTCACCTAGCCATCAGGTTTCCAATGGAACCTCCTGGCGGCTTCCTTCACCTAGCCCTCAGGGGCCAATGGAACTGTCCTGGCGGCTTCCTTCACCTAGCCATCAGGTGCAATGAACTGTCCTGGCGGTTCCTCCGCCTAGCCATCAGGTGCCAATGGAACTGTCCTGGCGGCTTCCTCAACCTAGCCATCAGGTGCCAATGGAACTCTCCTGGCGGCTTCCTTCACCTAGCCATCAGGTGCCCCAAAGGAACTGTCCTGGCGGCTTCCTTCACCTAGCCATCCGGTGCCAATGGAACTCTCCGGCGGCTTCCTTCACCTAGCCATCAGGTGCCAAAGGGAAATGTCCTGGCGGCTTCCCTTTACCTAGCCATCAGGTGCCAATGGAACTGTCCTGGTGGCTTCCTTCACCTAGCCATCAGGTGCCAATGGAACTGCCTGGCGGCTTCCCCTTTACCTAGCCATCAGGTGCCAATGGAACTGTCCCCGGCGGGTTCCTTCACCTAGCCATCAGGTTCCAATGGAACTGTCCTGGCGGCTTCCTTCACCTAGCCATCAGTGCCAATGAACTGTCCTGGCGGCTTCCTTCACCTAGCCATCAGGGGCCAATGGAACTGTCCTGGTGCCTTCCTTTCACCTAGCCATCAGGTGCCAATGGACCCCTCCTGGCGGCTTCCTTCACCTAGCCATCAGTCCAATGGAACTGTCCTGGCGGCTTCCTTCACCTACCATCAGGTGCCAATGGAACTCTCCTGGCGGCTTCCCTTTACCTAGCCATCAGGTGCCAATGGAACTCCCTGGCGGCTTCCTTCACCTAGCCATCAGTGCCAATGGAACTGTCCTGCGGCTTCCTTCACCTAGCCAACAGGTGCCAATGGAACTGTCCTGGCGGGTTCCTTCACCTAGCCATCAGGTGCCAATGGAACTCTCCTGGCGGCTTCCTTCACCTAGCCATTTAGGTGCCAATGGAACTCTCCTGGCGGCTTCCTTCACCTAGCCATCAGGTGCCAATGGAACCTCCTGGGGGCTTTTTTCACCTAGCCATCAGGTGCCAATGGAACTCTCCTGGGGGCTTCCTTCACCAAGCCACAGGTGCCAATGGGATGTCCTGCGGCTTCCTTCACCTAGCATCAGGTGCCAATGGAACTGTCCTGGCGGGTTCCTTCACCTAGCCATCAGGTGCCAATGGAACTCTCCTGGCGGCTTCCTTCACCTAGCCATCAGGTGCCAAGGAACTCTCCTGGCGGCTTCCTTCACCTAGCCATCAGGTGCCAATGGAACTGTCCTGGCGGCTTCCTTCACCCAGCCATCAGGTGCCAATGGAACTCCCTGGCGGCTTCCTTCACCAGCCTCAGGTGCCAAGGAACTGTCCTGGCGGGTTTTCCCTTTACCTAGCCATCAGGTGCCAAAGGACTCTCCTGGCGGCTTCCTTCACCTAGCCATCAGGTGCCAATGGAACTCTCCTGGCGGTTCCTTCACCTAGCCATCAGGTGCCAATGGAACTCTCCTGGCGGCTTCCTTCACCTAGCCATCAGGTGCCAATGGAACTGTCCTGGCGGCTTCCTTCACCTAGCCATCAGGTGCCAATGGAACTCTCCTGGCGGCTTCCTTCACCTAGCCATCAGGAGCCAATGGAACTCTCCTGGCGGCTTCCTTCACCTAGCCATCAGTGCCAATGGAACTCTCCTGGCGGCTTCCTTCACCTAGCCCTCAGGTGCCAGTGGAACTCTCCTTGCGGCTTCCTTAATTAGCACATTTTTAAGGTGGGCGCAAGTGCCCTACTTCACTGATTTCATTGAGAAGCTGACCAGCTACAATGGCACTGTTTAAGTCACTCGCTGTCAAGGGAGTGAAACCTCTCACAAAAGGCCTCAAGGCTTAGAGGCAAAGAATGCGGTGAGTGATAGAGAAATAGGTAATGGGCCGATTAGCAATACGCCCTCACCTAGCGCACACGTAGAATTGTGTCAAGGAGGGCGAAGTGGTCAGGTGCAGATGGGGACTTAAGGTAAATACGACCTTCCCGAGTTCAAACCTTCCCAATAGCGAAAGCAGGGGTGGGGGGGGGGGGGGTAACCACTAGGACCTTGGAGCATCGAGTAGGCGCTAAATACTCAGTTAGCTAAGTTGCTTTGTAAACATCCTTGAACAGCAGGAGTCTTGGGGTCGTTCAGTGGTATTGCCATGGAGCACTGTGTTGATGCTTTGTCAGGCTGGTTGAATGCATGTGGATGTTGTCATAAACTTTCTCTAGGATAAATACTGTGTTAAAGTGTTCCTGAAGTCGGCGGGAATTTTCGATGTCCATTTGGTTGCCAATGGCTGTTTGCTAAGCAATTAGGTAGGGATGTGAGTAAAGCTCAGTGCGGAAGTATGTAGCGAAAGGGAATTCAGGGTATTGTGAACAAGGTGGTGGAGAAGCAACAGGGATAAAGGCATGGCCCGAAGGGAAATCCTTTGTGTCCATCCCTAAATAAACTGAGGGAAAACAATGTGATGAAGGGGGAGAAGAACATCAGAGAGAGAAGCACAGAGGAGAGAGAGAGAGAGAAGAGTGAGCAGGACAGAGTAGGGTCGAGAGAAACGTGGTCTGGGAGACAGAAGTGACAGCAAGGTCTTAAGGTAAAAGACAAGCTGAAGAAGAGAAGACTGAGTTTGAAGCCCAGAGGTGGGTGAAAGAGACAAAGAAGAATTCTACATCGAGTTCCCAGAGATGACCACAAAGACCCAGTCCTGAAACCTGGAGCCAGTTGACCAAGGGCGTCACCATCACCCAGTGCTGAAGAAAACTTGAAGTGACTGTTCAAGCTGTGTGGTGTGGTGTGAAAGCGTGGTTGTGTGTGTGAAAACCTGGCCAGCGTAAGAAGCCATTTTATTATAACCTGGGATTAGGAAGTATTGGTCTTTTATGCTTTGTTTATTCCATTTTGTGTAATTGGATTTTTCATGTGTAATTATAAGTAGCATACAAACTGTACTTCTTGTTCTCAGTCGTGTTAGGAGAAAAACAAATGCGTGACATCCCATTCCCAGGGAGAGGTGAATGTTTGGTGGGTGCATGAGTGCGCATATGCGTGTATGAGTGCAAAGATAACCTTGGTGTGTTAAGCCTAGCTATAATACATCAACTTAGTGCATTTAAGCAATACCATCACGATTTCCCCCATCCTGGACACTCGCCCTCTTCTTTCCCGTGTGTTACGGATGGTGTTGTGCTGTGTATATTACTGTCTGACTCTCACTTTCAAAAGTTCGGATACGTGTAACGATTATTCCCTACACAAAGCCACACCACACGAACATAAACAGCCAGGCAACACACATATTAAGTTTCTTTTCTTTTACATGCTGCCTGAACCGTCAAGACATTATAAACACATACACTGTATCACCATAAACCATTAATTTAAATCGGCTGGCACAAAATCGACACACGCCACCGCCCAGCGCGCAGATCAACAATTCACACCAGCAAGGGCATGCAACAAACACAGGGAGCTTCACCCGTCGCTCTCAGCGACACAACATTCACATGACTGTCACATCAATTTTTTTCTGCCACAGACCTCACCGGCGCCGTCAGTAGTGTCCCAACAGACACAGTCCACACACCTGGCTGCACGGAACCCAGGTTACAGTCTATAGCACCAACCAGGGTACTCACACGGCAAGCAGAGCCACTTAAGAACACAGTCCCAAGTGGTGTCCCACAGGGCACACCCTCACAGAAGAAAATCACGTTGGACTACCGACTTGGCAGTCAGCTTCTCCACGTCGTCATGACGGAGAAGTCTGAGGTCCTTTTCAATACACATACACTACTGACCTGGTGGTCAGCCTCTGCATGTTGTCATGACGGAGAATTCTGAGGTCCTTTTCAATGCACATACACTACTGACCTGGTGGTCAGCCTCTCCATGTTGTCATGACGGAGAATTCTAAGGTCCTTTTCAATGCACATACACTACTGACCTGGTGGTCAGCCTCTCCATGTCGTCATGACAGAGAATTCTGAGGTCCTTTTCAATGCACATACACTACTGACCTGGTGGTCAGCCTCTCCATGTTGTCATGACGGAGAATTCTGAGGTCCTTTTCAATATTACATACACTACTGACCTGGCAGTCAGCCTCTCCCACATCAGCGAGATGGAGACAGCGGCTGGGGCACGGGCTGCACCCCCAACACCTGATGGTAACCAGTTCCAGCCAGGCCGGACTCAGGGCCTCACCAACACCTGGGGAACTGTATAACTACACTGGGTACCTAGCCTGCTACCTACGTACCCTCACAGCAAGGGTACTAGGGTCCACCTAGGTTCTAGCTAGCTCCAGCTTGGACAAGCTGAATCTAGCCAGAACCTAAGTGGGCCCTAGGTGGGTCCTTGGACCCTTGCTGTCTGGGATTTATCGTCCTTGTCTTGTCACTAGCAGTCACTCTTCACATCATACAGTTCACCAGACTTTGGGGGGAAATTGTCCCATGACAGAGTCTACTAAGTTTCAATACAATGTGTATATTACAATAGAAATTCCCATCGATTAGCACCATGAGTGATTACATTGAAGAATACAAGAAAGATTTTCTCAAGTAATCCTTTTAAAAGTACCAAAAATACAATTATAGCAGATAAAGGACTGATTTCCACGTGTCCCTTTTCACCAAGAAAAGAATGTTTTAGTTTTCCACAATATCATCACTTGACGTGTCCACAACAGGGATCACAATATATTCTCCAATAATTTATACACAATAATAGATTATTTTTATTCCCCATTTCCAGAGCGCACCAACACTCATAGCATTATAACACTTTAGGGAAAAAAAAATAAACGTTTTTGTTGTTGTTGTTTGTTGTTGTTGGTGAACATAATGCATTGATCTGATTGGATCGCTTTTCCCTGATCACATATAAATATACATATTCTCTCTTCCATCCACTCACTCCATTCTTCTTATCCACCTCTCGACTCACACATTCACTAACCACAACTACCTACAGTCACCCTATGTCTCGTCAAGTCTTGTCAATCACAAGATCAATCAAGGGAACACTCAAATATTTTAAGCCTTCACTAATAACTGGCAAACTCATAACCACCTGTGTATTAGTGTGTGTGTGTGTGTGTGTGTGTGTGTGTGTGTGTGTGTGTGTGTGCGTGCGTTGTGTGTGTGTGTGTGCGTGCGTGTGTGTGTGTGTGTGTGTGTGTGTGTGTGTGTGTGTGTGTGTGTGTGTGTGTGTGGTGTGTGTGTGTTGCGCGCGCGCTGCGCGTGCCGTGTGTGTGTTTGAAGGGATGCATCACTTGACGTGTCCATAACAGGGTCACAATATATTCTCCAATACTTTATACACAATATTAAATTATTTTCATTCCTCACTTCCAGAGCACACCAACACTCATAGCATTGTAACACTTTAGGGCTTCCACGACTAATGACCTCCTTGTGACTCTAGACTCATCTGCTTCATCCAGAAGTCACAACACGGTGTAGTCATTCACTGTGGGGTCAACGACATAAAAAAAAGTCGGACCCCAAAATCAGTAGTAAAATCTTTGCTGATTCTGTCAGAGATCTAGCAGCCAGCACCTCAAAACAAAAATCGTCATAAGCAAGATCGCACCACTTAGAGATTCTGGAATGGAAACTAAACGGGACTTATTTAATGCCTTGGTATCCACAGAACTGTATGGTGTGGAAAATGTCTCCTTCGTCCACCATGGCAACCTACATACCAGACTACTGAGGAAGGACGGCCTTCACCCAACTG
>JAFLJL010018667.1:0-21512 GCA_018398815.1 Conus ventricosus | reverse complement strand
CAAAATTATTGTGTTATAATGCTATGAGTGTTGGTGCGCTCGGAAATGGGGAATAAAAAAATCTATTATTGTGTATAAATTATGGAGAATATATTGTGATCCCTGTTGTGGACACGTCAAGTGATGATATTGTGGAAAACTAAAACATTCTTTTCTTGGTGAAAAGGGACACGTGGAAATCAGTCCTTTATCTGCTATAATTGTATTTTTGGTACTTTTAAAAGGATTACTTGAGAAAATCTTTCTTGTATTCTTCAATGTAATCACTCATGGTGCTAATCGATGGGAATTTCTATTGTAATATACACATTGTATTGAAACTTAGTAGACTCTGTCATGGGACAATTTCCCCCCAAAGTCTGGTGAACTGTATGATGTGAAGAGTGACTGCTAGTGACAAGACAAGGACGATAAATCCCAGACAGCAAGGGGTCCAAGGACCCACCTAGGCCCACTTAGGTTCTGGCTAGATTCAGCTTGTCCAAGCTGGAGCTAGCTAGAACCTAGGTGGACCCTAGTACCCTTGCTGTGAGGGTACGTAGGTAGCAGGCTAGGTACCCAGTGTAGTTATACAGTTCCCCAGGTGTTGGTGAGGCCCTGGAGTCCGGCCTGGCTGGAACTGGTTACCATCAGGTGTTGGGGGTGCAGCCCGTGCCCCAGCCGCTGTCTCCATCTCGCTGATGTGGGAGAGGCTGACTGCCAGGTCAGTAGTGTATGTATATTGAAAAGGACCTCAGAATCTCCGTCATGACAACATGGAGAGGCTGACCACCAGGTCAGTAGTGTATGTGCATTGAAAAGGACTCAGAATTCTCTGTCATGACGACATGGAGAGGCTGACCACCAGGTCAGTAGTGTATGTGCATTGAAAAGGACCTTAGAATTCTCCGTCATGACAACATGGAGAGGCTGACCACCAGGTCAGTAGTGTATGTGCATTGAAAAGGACCTCAGAATTTCTCCGTCATGACAACATGCAGAGGCTGACCACCAGGTCAGTAGTGTATGTGTATTGAAAAGGACCTCAGACTTCTCCGTCAATGACGACGTGGAGAAGCTGACTGCCAAGTCGGTAGTCCAACGTGATTTTCTTCTGTGAGGGTGTGCCCTGTGGGACACCACTTGGGACTGTGTTCTTAAGTGGCTCTGCTTGCCGTGTGAGTACCCTGGTTGGTGCTATAGACTGTAACCTGGGTTCCGTGCAGCCAGGTGTGTGGACTGTGTCTGTTGGACACTACTGACGGCGCCGGTGAGGTCTGTGGCAGAAAAAAATTGCTGTGACAGTCATGTGAATGTTGTGTCGCTGAGAGCGACGGGTGAAGCTCCCTGTGTTGTTGCATGCCCTTGCTGGTGTGAATTGTTGATCTGCGCGCTGGGCGGTGGCGTGTATCGATTTTGTGCCAGCGATTTAAATTAATGGTTTATGGTGATACAGTGTATGTGTTTATAATGTCTTGACGGTTCAGGCAGCATGTAAAAGAAAAGAAACTTAATATGTGTGTTGCCTGGCTGTTTATGTTCGTGTGGTGTGGCTTTGTGTAGGGAATAATCGTTACACGTATCCGAACTTTTGAAAGTGAGAGTCAGACAGTAATATACACAGCACAACACCATCCGTAACACACGGGAAAGAAGAGGGCGAGTGTCCAGGATGGGGAAAATCGTGATGGTATTGCTTAAATGCACTAAGTTGATGTATTATAGCTAGGCTTAACACCAAGGTTATCTTTGCACTCATACACGCATATGCGCACTCATGCACCCACCAAACATTCACCTCTCCCTGGGAATGGGATGTCACGCATTTGTTTTTCTCCTAACACGACTGAGAACAAGAAGTACGTTTGTATGCTACTTATAATTACACATGAAAAATCCAATTACACAAAAATGGAATAAACAAAGCATAAAAGACCTAATACTTCCTAATCCCAGGTTATAATAAAATGGCTTCTTACCCTGGCCAGGTTTTCACACACACAACCACGCTTTCACACCACACCACACAGCTTGAACAGTCACTTCAAGTTTTCTTCAGCACTGGGTGATGGTGACGCCTTGGTCAACTGGCTCCAGGTTTCAGGACTGGGTCTTTGGTCATCTCTGGGAACTCGATGTAGAATTCTTCTTTGTCTCTTTCACCCACCTCTGGGCTTCAAACTCAGTCTTCTCTTCTTCAGCTTGTCTTTTACCTTAAGACCTTGCTGTCACTTCTGTCTCCCAGACCACGTTTCTCTCGACCCTATTCTGTCCTGCTCACTCTTCTCTTCTCTCTCTCTCCTCTGTGCTTCTCTCTCTGATGTTCTTCTCCCCCTTCATCACATTGTTTTCCCTCAGTTTATTTAGGGATGGACACAAAGGATTTCCCTTCGGGCCATGCCTTTATCCCTGTTGTTCTCCACCACCTTGTTCACAAGTACCCCTGAATTCCCCTTTCGCTACATACTTCCGCACATGAGCATTTACTCACATCCCTACCTAATTGCTTAGCAAACAGCCACTTGGCACCAAATGGACATCGAAATTCCCGCCGACTTCAGGAACACTTTAATACAGTATTTATCCTAGAGAAAGCTATGACAACAACATCCACATGCATTCAACCAGCCTGACAAAGCATCAACACAGTGCTCCATGGCAATACCATACTGAACGAGCCCAAGACTCCTGCTGTTCAAGGACTGTTTACAAAGCAACCTTAGCTGACTGAGTATTTAGCGCTTACTCGATGCTCCAAAGCCCTAGTGGTTACATCCCCCCCCCTCCCCCCCCCCCCCTCCCCCCCCCCCCCCCCTCCCCCCCCCCCTGCTTTCGCTATTGGGAAGGGTTTGAAACTCGGGAAGGTCCGTACTACCTTAAGTGCCATCTGCCACCTGACCACTTCGACCTCCTTGACACAATTCTACCGTGTGCGCTAGGTGAGGGCGTATTGTTAATCGGCCATTACCTATTTCTCTATCACTCACCGCATTCTTTGCCTCTAAGCACTTGAGGCCTTTTGTGAGAGGTTTCACTCCCTTGACAGCGAGTGACTTCACAGTGCCATTGTAGCTGGTCAGCTTCTCAATGAAATCAGTGAAGTAGGGCACTTGCGCCCCACCTTAAAAATGTGCTAATTAAGAAGCCGCCAGGAGAGTTCCACTGGCAACTGATGGCTAGGTGAAGGAAGCCGCCAGGAGAGTTCCATTGGCACCTGATGGCTAGGTGAAGGAAGCCGCCAGGAGAGTTCCATTGGCACCTGATGGCTAGGTGAAGGAAGTCGCCAGGAGAGTTCCATTGGCACCTGATGGCTAGGTGAAGGAAGTCGCCAGGAGAGTTCCATTGGCACCTGATGGCTAGGTGAAGAGGTTACGAGAGAGGCCTCTTCTGTCGCACTTCAGTCGGCGGTGATTAACACGTACAAGAGGCCTTGGAAGATGGCGAAAGTAAGAGTCGTTCTCATGTTCTGAGCATACCACGACGTCCTTCACACCACGGGGATTGTTTAGATAAGGTGAGGTGAGGTGAGGTAAGGTGAGGTGAGGTGAGATGAGATGAGATGAGATGAGAGAAGACGAGACAGGATAAGCTAAGTTTAGACAAGATGAGGTAAGATATGGTAAGATAAGTAAAAGGTACAAGAAGATAAGATGAGATGAGATCAGACAAGATAGGATAAACTCAGATAAGATTAGATAAGGTAAGATTAGATCATGTTAGATAGGATAAGATAAGATAAGATAAGATAAGATAAAAATCCTTTATTTATGAGGATACTAGATAAGTGCTGATGTCGTTTTTCCTTTTTTACATCCAGTCCTCCCCCAGGGTAGGAACCCACCTCTCCCCCACCTTCACCTTCCTCCCTTTCTCTGTCCCTACCTCTTTCCCCGTCTTCAGTCTGACGCTTCCCATCAGAGCTGTGGCATGGGAAGCGATATGAACGTCAACGATAGGAATCCACACATCCCGTACATCTTCAGTCTAACGCTTCCATCAGAGCTGTGGCATGGGAAGCGATATGAACGTCAACGATAGGAAATCCACACATCCCTGTACATCTTCAGTCTAAACGCTTCCATCAGCGCTGTGCTATGGGAAGCGATATGGACGTCAACGATAGGAATCCACACATCGCTTCACCGCTCGTTGTAAACATGCCACTGATGTGACTGCATGTCCAGCTCAAAAGGGACACGGTCTTGATTGGCTCAGACTGCTAATGAATCACCATGCCAGATTTAAAGATCATGGAAGGAGCAACAAGATAGACAGAGAGTCAGACAGACAGACAGATAGACACAACACACACACACGTCCGCGCGCGCACGCGCGGGCACACACACACCCACACACGCGCGCACGCACGCACGCACGCACACACACACACACACACACACACACACACACACACACACACACACCACACACACACAACACACACTGACAAAGTTACGAAAAGTGGTATTGTGGGTAAACTGTTTGATTTTATTGAAAGCTTTCTTTTAATCAATCAATACAGACAAGGATTGGGAATACCTACTCCAATATTAGATCTTTCATATGGGCGTTCCTCAGGGATGATCAATGCCCCTATTTTGCTCAACATTCTAATGTCAGATCTTCCTAGGGTTTTTTTTTTTTTGAAAGATGCAGTTTTAGTTCAATATGCCGACGACATATGTCTATGGATGAAAGTATGAATGAAAAGAAAAACTCCAACCAGAGCTCTGAATTACACCAAGAAGTTATACCAACACGAACTCGCAAAATAAGTAATACATGACTGAAAGTGGTCTTTCATTATCTCTTGAAAAAAAAATGTATGATCCTTTTCAATTCAGAATACAACCCTGAAAAAACTTTCTCTGTTTCTATTCATGGTTCGATCATACGATACACGCAAACACTAAGTATTTGGGTGTTTATCTTACGTCAAAACTTCCTGGACCAGCATATTGAGCATATACTTACTAAAGCAAGGAGAGCTTAAATTTCTTAAAATCATTAGCAAACAAAAGTGGGGACAGGATACAAAAATATTAGTATTAATACAACGTCACTTGTGCGGTCCAAACTGACGTATGCTCAGGAGGTATCTTTTTAGTGCTCCACAACATTTACTAACTAAAATACAAAGTGTCGACTGCAAGCCTATAACTTTCCCTAGGAGTTCTATTTCATGCATCAAATTTAGGTACCTATAAAGAAGCAGGTGTTTTACCTCTTGATGAGCTAAGATATCTTTCTGCTGCCAAATAGTTTTACTAAGTTCCTCGTTCGAAAATTTCACAGAGGTCAAAGTTTGCAAGAGGTCCGATCTCATTTGCAAAAAGAGCTAAATTCATCCAATAATTAAAATCCATAAACACATTTACTTCAGATCTTTAATAAAAGAATAAAAATTAACAGAAAGTAAATAGCAACAAAACCTTCATACTCACCTGTGCCTACATGGGAGATGAACAATCTGAAGCTTGACATAGAGCACACAAACGTATCCAAAAATGATTCACCTAATATCCTTAAAGTTTCGTCTGCTCCCATATAGATAACAGGTATTCTGAACATTTAAAGATTTACACTGATGAGTCTGTACTTGGGAACAGAAAAATAGGAGCTGCCTTCGTTATACCAGCTTTAAAAATAGAGAAACTGTTTTACATATGTGAAAATGTTTCTCTTTTTACTGCTGAACTAGTTGCAATATTGAAGGCCCTGAATTACCATTTGGATTTTCCAAAAAAAAATCATATTATTTCAAATTTTAGTATGTGTTTATTCTAAATCTGTCTTACAGGCACTTAAATCTCTTTACCAGAAAACGCGATCGGAATTGATAATTGAAATTAAACACACTGTTCATCTTGTATCATTGAAAGGCACCAGCGTAACTTTCTGTTGGGTACCCTCCCATTGTGAAAATGTTTGAAATGAATGGGCTGATCGAGCTGCAAGAAAAGGAGCAAACAACCATGATGGTTCAGTTCCAGTTAAGATAATTTTAGATTTACCAGAAGGTTATACATGTTTAGTATATTTGTCATACAAAATGTTTGACGAGAAACTTGAAAATCTAAAGTGTCACTACAGTCAGCACTGCATAAATGCTGAGAACAGAGGAAATATTAAACCTCTTTTACACGATACACAGATACACGATATACACGATATTTTATTTGTCCTCATAGAATACAAGGAAATTTGTTGTGGTCCCCTTTATCAAAATTCACATATTGCAACAACTTATAAACTAGTATATCATTAAAAATATTCCACTCTTTGCACTGTGCTCAGACATTCTTGTCAATTCATTTTATCCATCTTGTGTCACTCTATATATATATAAATCAAACACATGCACACACACACCCCTACCACCCTCTTCCCCATCCCCCACCCCCCCCCAGTCACACACACACACCAAAACCAATACAGAATCACACACACCACCCCAAATTTACAAAATCACACACACACACACACACACACACACACACACACACACACACACAGAGGTGCACACATCACCACCACAAACCACCCCCACATATGCAATATTATAACAACACTTAAATAAACACTCCAATGTAAAACAGAATGCTCCAAGATAAGCCCCAAGTTAAGTAAAAAAAAGAAAGAAAACAAAAACAATAGCACCATTCAAAAGATCAATAATATTGCAAAATGTTATAATTACGTAAACTGTAAAAGTAACCTGCAGAGTTAAATACAAATCAGGAATAAAAGATTTACTGCTAAGAAAAGATGTTTGAAGTTGGGTGAGAGAGAAAGAGAGAGAGAGAGAGAGGAAGAGAGAGACGAAGGGAGATAATTCATAGGGTGTAAAAATTTGAAAAGCAACTTGTATGAACATTAATTTTAAAAAAAATATAAATTCTCTATTAAACCAAGTATGGAATAAAAGGGGCACAAAATTTCAATGCCAGGAAATTATATCACAAAAAGTATTGATTGTATAAACAGTAAAAATAATACAATCAAATAAAGATATTTGTAGTAAAATTGGCTTGGATGGGGGGGGGGGGGGGGGCCCTTTACACACACACAACACACACACACACACACCCCACACACACACACACACACAACACAATATATATATATAAAATCTATATATATATACACATACATATAAACACACATACATATATACACATACACATATACACACATATACATATAACACATACATACATATATTACACACGTACATACACACACAACATACTATACATCACATACATATACATATATATACATATACATACATAAATATAATAATATACATATTTATACATATACATACACAAAACATGCATACACACATACACATACATACATATATAATACATATATACATATACACACATATATACATATAATACATATACAAATATATATATAATATATATATATGTATATATATATATTATAAAATATATATATATATACACATACACACATACACAACACCACATACATATACATATATATATATATATATATAAAATATACATACACATACACACACACATACATACATACATACACATACATACACATACATATACTGTACACACACGCATACACACACATGTATATACACACACAACATAAATACATACATACACACACATAAAAATATATTTTATATTATGTAACAATACAACATGACAATTTAAAAAATAAATTTTTGCACCATGCCATGGGTATCACAGAAAAGTATGATTATTTAAATAGTAAAAAGATAATTAAGTCATGTATAATTCAATATTAAAACACACACACACACCACACACACACACACACACCCACACACACACACACACACACACACACTGTATAAACATTTGAACAGTTAAAACATAACATTCCCTAACAGACATGTAGAAAGGAATAAATAAGAACAAACTTTCAATGCATGCAATGACATCACCAAATGTATAATATCAAAACATAAAAGAAGCAATCAAAGTCAAAACATATGATTCATATAATTCATGGATAGAAAAGTAAAAAAATAGCTTCAAGGGGGGTGGTCCATTTAAATTCACACACACGCACAACACACAAAACCCCACGGCACACACACAACACCACACACACACACCACCCCACACACACACACACACACACCACACACACACACACACTCATGCACACACACACACACACACACACACACATGTAAAACAGACTTAAAATACTTAGTAGGGGGGTTGAGGGGGGGGGCAACATACACACCTATGCACACATGCATGCATACACGCGCATACCCCCCCCCCCCCCGCCCCCACCCCCCCACACACACACAACACACAACACACAAACACCACACACACCACACACACCACACACACACAAAACACACACAACCCCACACACCACACACACACACACATACTCACACACACACAGAGGCACACACCAAGCACGCCACAGGGTCAGTATTTAAACCGAAAACATAAGGCACACATTCCCCTTCTCTCATTAACTCCTCATTGAAAGGCGTACGGCAGATGGCAGGGAAAGGGGTTCTCAGTCGGTTGGTCCGGCACTGAAACTCCTCAGGACCCGGGAAGATTCCCTCCTGGGCTCTTGGGATGCCACACCTCGTGGAGTGGGTGGTGGGTTTTCTGCTCGGATCTTGTCAAGCTTCTAATGGCCACACCTGGGAACCACCGCTCATGGGGACCAGCTCTTCCCCACGATGGAGGCTGCCTTGCTGACTACTTTCTCCAGCCTGTCCTGTCTGTCGCTTGGCACTACGTGGTAACACAGTTGGTTTAAGGCCAATACAAATTTGAATGTCGACTGGGAGTACAACTGGAGGATCTGTGGGCTGACAAAGGAACTGTCGCAGCTTTCTCGGAAGAAAAAGTCTCTGGTTTGCCTTTTTGCACACTGCGTCTGCATTGGGAGACCCGTCTAGTTGGTTGCGATGATGGTACCTAAGTACTTAGTTTCTTGTCCCGGGTTTTTATTCCAGTTTCCAGCCTATATATAGGTTTGTTTAAATCCTCTCGGCACAAAATACAGCAAAAATGTCAGTGCATGAGAGAAAGAGAAATAACGATTAATCATTTTTAATTGTTCATTACTCCAAAGTCAAAGAACTAGTATCTCTGAGAGTGGGAAGAAAGTTTTTCCCAGTCTTCCATTTTTCTTCAAAACGTTTCGAAGTTATTCACTTTCCGTATTTTTTCGGAGTGTTTGATTAATTGTCCATTGGTATCTTCCTGTTTGACACAGTTTCCATCATCCCAAACCCCCATTTTTATGATAGCACTGTCATTTTTAACACAAACACACGCACACATAGCTTATCCTTTCTCCCTCTCTCTCACATACACACACTTATACACATACACGCACGTACACAAACACGGATGCAAGAACGCACGCACGCTTGCACGCACGCACACGCATGCACGCATTCATACGCGCGCGCGCGCACTCACACACACACGCACGCACGTACACACACACACTTCATATATATATATATATATATATATATATATATATATATATAAAATATATATATATATATATAAAATATATATATATATATATTGTTTTGTTTTGTTTTGCTTGTTTATTTTCTTTTTTTAAGACATGCAAATGGGTGGTTGGCTGTTGCTTTTTTAGTGTGTTGTTTGCTAATTTGATGTTAAAGGATTAATGCGTTATTGTTATTTCATATTTGGAAGATTCTCATTGGATTTATATGTTCATAGCTTTGATCCTCATTGTGTGATAATTATGTAACATTTTTACCCATTTTCCCTATGCAATAATTATATCTTAAACACTTGTACACACTCATGCAAGTACCGACAAACACACGTACGTTCATATCAAACTTTTACATGCAGTCAACTCCTTCCCACTCTCCCCATCCCTTCCCTTTTCCCCCATCTTTTCCCACCGTCTAATATCACTTTTAGTGAACAGACGTTAAACAGAATAGCAACAACAACAAACCTGATTACTGCTGTCGTTTTGGGCTATAGATCAGAAAGGAAGTGCTTTCTGATTATGTACCACCATTTTACCCGATTACTGCTGTCAGAAAGAAAGGAAGCGCTTCTGATTATGTACCACCATTTTACCTGATTACTGCTGTCAGAAAGGAAGCGCTTTCTGATTATGTACCACCATATTACCTGATTTCTGCTGTCAGAAAGAAAGGATGCGCTTTCTGATTATGTACCACATTTGACCTGATTACTGCTGTCAGACATGAAAGGATGCCGCTTTCTATTATGTACCACCATGTTACCCTCCATTTACTTTCATCATCAACAGTAATAATGTCTTGAGCGGTAGGCAGTCTGATTTCATCATCACCAGTATCATCGTCTGATTGGTAGGCAGTCTGATTTCATCGCCAAAGTATCTTCGTCGATTGGTAGCAGTTGATTTCATCGTCAACAGTTATCATTCGTCTGATTGGTAGGCATGTTGTTCATCGTCAACAGTGTCATCGTCTGATTGGAGGAGTCTGTTTTATCATCAAACTGTATCTCGTCTGATTGGTAGGCAGTCGGGATTTCATCGTCAAACAGCTTCATCGTCTGATTGGTAGGCGGTCCTGATTTCATCGTCAACCAGTATCATCGTTGATTGGTAGGCACTCTGATTTTCACCATCAACGGATCATCGTCTGATGGGATAGGCAGTCTGATTTCATCTTCAACCAGTATCATCGTTGATTGGTAGGCACTGGATTTTCATCAACAGTATCATCGTCTGATTGTGGCACTCTGATTTCATCATCAACCAGAATCATCGTTTGATTGGTAGGCACTCGGATTTCTCAATCATCAGAATCATCGTCTGATGGTAGTCACTCTGCGGTCCATGGATCACCCTCAGAAACCTGTCGAGGAGTTACAGTTCGTAGCGGAAAGCGGTAAGTCACACTGACTCCAGTTGTGTCCATGGCGCGTCTCAAAGCGTTCACTCTGAGCCACTGTCATGTGGTTCTTCCAGTCCCCGACTTCTCCTGGCATTGACACACTCACACAACTACACACACACCCACACACAACACACAAACTCACACACAACATACTACATCATATGAAGGAGAAAATGAAGAGACAGGTCAGACAGACAGGTCAGGCAGGGACAGACAGATTTGAGCGCGTGAGATGAAAGAGGGAGAGAGAACTGGACGGACAGACAAACAGACAAGAGACACACAACACACACACCACACAACACACACACATATTATATTATATATATATTTATATATATATTTTATATATATATATATATATCATGATATATATATTTTATATATTAATATATACACACACCACACACACACAGGCGAGACGGATGTAAGAAAGTCGTCGGGACCCACATTTTGTCTTTCATACATCGGTCTTTACTAAATCGAGTTAACCGGATGTATGAAATATTGAGGATCGACTTTCATACATACGGCCTCGCGTCCTTTTACTTTGATTAAAAGTAGTTTTTTCATATATTTTTGTATTTTTTTTTTTTTTATGTTTAAATGTTTTGATACTTATCCTCGTTAGAAGAAAAGGTTTGTGAATTAAATAAGTGGAAACGAACATGTACTTTCTTACACACAATCAGGGACAACTGTTGTAGAAAGAGCAAGTGTTTGGGTAAGAACTGTTCTGCTTTGCATTGTGCGTGCAGCTCTCCCCCCTCCCCTCCCTCTTCTCTGTGTATGCGTGTGTCGTGTGTGGTAGTGCGTGCGCTCGCGCGCACGTGTGTGTATGTGTTTGTGTGTGGCACAACTGTATTGTGTGTTCTTCCCTCCACAACCCTTTTGCGACTTCTTTTGGGACGATGTTTTTGGTCGTGGAATTGTACAAAAAAAATGCCTTCTGGGCTATTAGGGGCTCTTCAGTTCATGACAAATTTATTAACAGGTTAATATTGACTGAATAGCCCCCACAACAACACAACCCAAATTATTATGGTGTAAACATAATCAGTTGAATGGTATAAAATCGACAACAACATCAACAAGAACATAAAATACAAACATAAAATGACCACAACATAAAATACAACAAGACATAAAAAGATAACAACTGATTCACATCCATGCAATATCTTCTGGTTATAAATGTAACAAAAATGCCCTTCTGGGTGTTTATGGGGCTTCGCGCCGAAATTTATAACAGGTTAAAAAATGATTGATTGGACAAACAAATTAAGCAGGGAACAACTCATTGACAGCTATAGAATCTGGATAACTAATCAGTTGGTGGGGAAGTTTTCGGGCATCCTCTTTTATGAGTACATTTGTGGACACCACCCGCTCTAAAATGGCCACAAATTTTCTGAGGTATATGTTCGCCTCGAGACCTGTTACCCCATTTATCGGAAAGGGGTGGGTTGGCAGCTCTCCGCGAGCATTCGGAAGTGGCTGTGTACACCACAATGGGGTTGAAAGGAGGGTGGCAGCGCGATGATCTCTACATCCGACCCCCACGAAACGGGGCGGAGGGTGTTGTGAGCGAGGGTTAATCACCTACATCTCCATCCACGTATGCTGGTGAAAGCTGGTGATTCCTCTGCACATGATGTCGATTATTTTTTCTCGGACAAACAGGTGCTGGGCCTGGCTACCACATTAAATCTAGGCTTATGGCACGTTACTGGCAGTTTCCTTCCCCTACCAATGTGTTGTTCAACTCCGAAGGGACCCCAAGAGCTTGGGGGGGACACCGTGCGGCAAAAAAAAAGGGCCGAATGGCCAATCTTGCACACTGGCCCGAACCCCTCCATTCCTACATGTGTGGGAATGAAAGGCTTGAGGCTGCCAGCGTTGTGCACCTCAAATTTTTTACTTCTCACTTCTTCCCCGTTTCCTATTTTCTTTTCTCGGCGACAACTGCCCTGGCTCCTCCCTCTCTTACCCCTTCTCGCCTCTGCGTGACCAAGTCCCGCTCTCTCCTCTTCGCTTTCCCATGTCCTTCCAATCTCCTCTCTTGCTTTCTCCTCCCCCGATGTCTCCGTCTCATCCCAAGTCCCTCTCTCTCCCTTCGCTTTCCCAGGTCCTTCCAAACTTCACTCGCTTTACTTTCTGCCTCCCCCCCTATGTCTTCCCGTCTCATACCAGTCCCTCTTTTCCATCTCACTCCTTTCCCCTCTTCCTTGTCCCCTCTCCTCCCAGAAATCCTCCTTCTCCTCTCTCCCTATGCCCCCCCCCCCCATGTCTCTTTCAAAAAAGGCCTGACACGCGTGTTTGCTTTCCAAAGTCATCCCAAGTCCCTCTTTTCCTGTCTGTTTCCCACTCTGTCTCGTCTCCCTCTCTTTCACGCCACTTCCCCCTCCTCTCCTCCCAGGGCCACTTCCTCCTCCCTTCACCTCCCACACCACTTCCTCCTCCCTTCCTCCCATCACCACTTCCTCTCCCTCTTCTTCCAGGCCCAACTTCCTCTCCCTCTCATCCAATGCCTCTGTATTCTTTCAAAAAAGTCTGAAACACGAGTCTGTTTTTTTTTGAATCCTCATTGTGGGTAAGAGAATCTCCTTGAAACCCATGAAAGCACTTTGATCAGTTCCGTCTTTCTGTCAGCATACAAAAGTTTGCTAATGACCGTTGCGGTAGACGCCATAGCTCTCTTGATGACACATGGGACATTTCGTCGTCTTCTTCCTCTGAAGATGCATCCCGGGGCCATCTGGTAGATTCGGAAGTGCCCCGGTTCTGCTGCTACATCCGGTGCGGCTGTTTGGATCTCGGTGAGCACTTCCTCATCACAGTGAAGTAATCAGATGGGGGGACGTTCCACTCTGAAACAGCGTGATAAAGGAGCGGCTTCCATCTTCCTGCTTGGTCTTTCTCAAGGCAGGGTTCTGAATCTGATGTTGTCTGGTCATCTGAGGAATGACGGAAGCCGCGGTTGCGAAAGCAGTGGGGCATACATGGTTTGTCTGTAGTGACTTTTTCCCACGACTGCGTCGTCATGTGATGGCATCAAGAAGAGTTGGTAGTGGTACTCCTCCGCCCTCAAGGCAGGCGAGAAGGTTCAAAAACTTGCCTCTGTACTTCACTTTGAAACTTTTCTGATTGATGCCCGCAACAAGGGGCTGGAGTTTCGATGTCGCATTGGCGGAAGGATCCAGTTACATGACACAGCCCCCCCCGGAGATCAGGCAATTTGTGACTGAACAGTTGTCCATCACGAGTAGGACCTTCCTATTTGCCTTTCCATGTCTATGTCAACTGAATTAGCAGGGGTTTGAATATTTCTTTTGTTCATCCAAGCAAGATGCGTTGTGTTGGGGTCATAATTGCACAGGCAATATCTTTTCTGACGTGTTTGAAGCATCTCGGATTCGCGTATTTGCCAATATAAGATTGGGCTGACGCTTGTCTGTTCCGGTCATGTTGCAACAAAAACGTGATTGTCACTCTCTCGCGCGATTTCTTCCCTTTCGGGTGCAAAGTCTCCCCTCGGAAGGGCAAATGTTTCTGTCAGGAAGAATGTTTCCAACTGACCTGTCGCGTCCACGTTGTAGACGGTCGTCGGCCTTCCTTGTATCTGTCTAGCGTTGGGCGCCAAAATGTCTTCGACCAAGCGTCTGTTGACTTTTCTCGTCGACGGAAGCCCTCTCGCCCCCATGCATCTTTTGACGTCAAGGCCTAGTCGAGTCTTCCCAACCGCTGCAGCCTAGGAGTTGGTGCATGGTCATTGCTTTCGCATCGACTACAGCCAACTCCTCGGCTTGGAGCGGATGATCAGCCGTCAGGGGAACATTGCTTAACCTGATTGTGGAAATTAAAAAAAAAAGTTGATTTACATTTTTGAATAAGAATTCAGTAGTGGAAATTATGCACTCCATTGTTTTCATTTCTTGACAGCAATTTCAAATTCATATTTTTTAATACACTTCCATTGCGGAAAAACGCATTGTGTGTTGGTCAGTAAATGTAAGTTAAAGCATTTCTAAAAAAGAATTCTCTATAATAATCATGATATAAATCAGGTGGATACATATTCCATACAAATAACTCATGCAATATATATTTTCTAAGGGATACGTGCCATCCACACACGCACACACACACACGCAACATTACATCACACACACACACACACACACACACACACACCACCACCCCACGCACACACACACCTACACACAGCGATACACACACCCTAAAATGCTGCACCCCCACTACAGTCCGCCCCCTCCCCTCTTCACACACTCACATACACACACTGATGCGCTTTACGCACACCACACTGACACGCTCACCCTCACACACACAACTATGCACACACCACACGCACGCACACAGGTGTATATTATTAAAGTATGTACATGTACACAATTGTGTGGTAAAGTATCAATATGTCATATTCATATTGAAAGCAGCCCAGTACTCGAGCGACAGCAGGAACCACGCATGCATCTACGCTCACGCTCACACCACGCCCTCGCGCCACGCACGCTACGACATTCACACCCCACCCCCCCACACACACACTCGCATGCACACAAGCACACACACACACACATCATGCCGCGCTCATACTCACCACACATCACCACACACACACACACACACACAGAGGTGCACACACTGGCCATAATGGGTCAGAAGGGGAGGAGGACGCTTCCACGACAAGATCGAGGGTTGGAGGGGGGGCGGGGGGGTGGGGGGGGGGGGGGGGGGAGGGGGGAAGGGTAGAAGCGCGAATTCAGCGCACTGGTTAGTATAGTATGTTATAAAACAGGTAGTGAACGCCCATAACTTGTGGCCCCTCCCCTCGGCACTCATAGTTTTAGGCTAGCAGACAATCAGGCTCTGAGGCACAAAGTACAAAGAAGAACCGACAGACAGACAGACAGCAAAACAGACTGACGGGGAACGGGCACCGTGACAGGAAGATGACAGGCAGACAGACAGACAGACACATACACACACACACCACACCACACCACACACTTGCACGCACGCATGCGCGACACGTACATCACACTGACACCGTGCGTTTGTGCACACACATACACACACTGTGACACCACTTGGATACCAACTTTAGAGCCGCGGACAGTCTTCACATTTCAGTTTCAAAATCAATCAACAAATAAAAATTCATTAAGGATACAATAAGAATAACCACCTGCATGACGTAATCCATTCAGAAGCGCTTTGTCCACAGACGGCAGCTGAGAGCTCCGTGCCCGCATGCTGTCGTCACAATATCGCGAGTGTGCTGAGCAAGATATTTGTTCTGTTTGTGTTTCTTTTTTTTTTTTTCTTTTCTTGTCGCCCTCTGATTGTTCGACAGCCGTTGGCCAGGTGGGGGACACCTAAATCATGGGGCCTTCTGTGTGTGGGATTTGTGTGGACTGTCCTTCTAGGCCTTTCTATGATTTAAGCGTCAGACATGTCACTATCTACGTTTGCCTGTAACTTTTCGCTTTGCGTGCGGGTCCGCCATTTTGCAAGTTCGAGTCGCTATGGAAGGGAAATTACGCTTACCCACACTTTCGGTGACTTGCTGTCTACTTTCGTTTTTCTTACAACCGGTGCTGGCAAACAACGCATTGGTGCTGCTCGGGACCAGAGATTTGCTTTCTTACTTCGACTTTTTTTCATCGATTGTCATACAACCGGAAAAAGTCTAAGTGTAATAACAAGAGCGTGCGTCTGCCGGGACCCTGCCTGCCCTTTATACATCCAGACTTGATTACATCCGGTGTTTTATTACATCCGGTCTATAACTATATATATATATTATATATTTATATTATTATATTATATATAGAGAGAGAGACGAGAGAGTGAGAGAGAGATGAGAGAGGAGAGAGAGAGAGAGGAGAGAGAGACGACAGACAGCAGACAGAGAAAGCCACAGAACTTGACTGTGACTTGAACTTGTATGGGGTTAGGTTGGCCTTAAAAGGCCCTGTTCACCATTCTAAATATACATCTTGGGATGATAAAAACATCGCATGCGTGGATGGTAGGTGTCACGTACTGAGACTATCTATGCTGGATAACATTCGGTTTGTAAGTTTGTCGAAGGTTCCTGCAATGGGATTAACCGTGATTGATGATGTTGATCTGTTGGGGTGTACCACGGAGTCAGCAAGACCGTGCCAAAGTTCAAATCACAGGAGAGAGATGTAGTTTCACCTGATATTCAGTGCTGTGATGACTTTGGTCAGTTTTCAAGGTGTGTCCCCTGCTGTCCCTGCTGGTAATTAGGTTCAAAACTTGGTTTATCACTCGGTTAAAATGCCATGTATGAAACTTGTACAGTCTAGCATTGTCTCCCCTTTTTACTTCTGTGCTCCGGCTTGGGTAGTTTGAGAGTAGAAGACGCTCAGGATATGGTTTGTCTTTGAGAGATGCTAAAAGTTTAGTTTATCTGCGATGAAAACTTCTACATCCTGGCACAGTGTTTTGTGGTTTAGGGTTGCCATACTGAATGTCCGTACTCTAGTACTGGTCGTACAAGAGTCTTGTACAGTTGTTAGGAAGGTATCTTCAGTCAGAAAGTCAAAGGAGCGACGGTGATACAACAACTCTATATGCTTTTAGCTGTTGCATTGGCCACCATGTTCGCTGAAATTCAGTTTGTTGTCATGGTAAATCCCCAAGGTTCCCCTCTCTTCTTCAACTTTCAGACTGAGTTGTGGTACATGTTCACCTTCGATGTTACTTCGGTCATGTACTATACTGCATTGACTTCTTGTTCCCAAGCTTCAGGACATGGCATTTTTCAGGGTGAAACTTCAATAACCATTGTCTGACCAACTTTGCAGCCTGTCTAGATTTCCTGAAAACATGGCGTAGCTCCTTCATCGTCGTTAGTGCAAAAACTTAGTGTCGTCTGCAAATAGGTTGTTACAGTGTTTTGAACAAGATTCGGCAGATCGTTAATATACCAGTCCAAACAGGACAGTGTCATAGGAACTAACCTGGGAATCCACTCGAGGACATTGGCGTATTGTGACTGTGCGCCCGTTGACGACAACCGCTGACGCTGCTGTGGCAGGAAGTCCTGTATCCAAAGTTGTATCTTCCTTTTAAGACAGTGTGCCTGGACTTTCGAAAACAAAGTCGTCTGTGTGGCACGCTATCAACGCTTCTGGAAGTCCCATGTAGACATGGTCGAACTGATCCTCCATCATCTAAGAACCTTAGTCCAGTGTCCATGGACGTTGAGAGTGAGTGATGCCGACCTCCCCTTTACAAACCCTGTTGTTTCTCCACTGACAAGCTGTTGTGTTCGTCTAGGTGGGTGACTAGGTTCTCCTATATTTTTTTCATTACTTGGCAGAGGATGCTTGTAAGGCTAACTTGGGCTGTAAGTATTAGCTAGCCCAATTTGCTGCTTTCGTGGAGATAGGTGTAACCTGTGCAACCGCAGTCTTGTGGGATTTTTCCTTCGTTCAAGGATTTCTGAACCAGCATGGGCCACTGGAGTGGCAAGAACATCTGCTGTCTGGACAAAGCATTGGGTTTAGGCCCAACCGGTCCAGAAGCCTTACTCGTGTTTATATAGCTAATAGTTTTCTGACTTTCTCAGTCTCGATCTCGAAAGGGGGGGGGTCACTTTGTGCTTCATTGTAACTGCATACCTGTGGTTCTGGCCAGGTCCCCATCCTCTTCTACAGTAAAGACGCTCTGAAAAGAATGCATTCAAAATCTCAGCTTTCTTTGGTCCGACTTTGATTTGCTGCCCCCCCTCCTCTTTTCTTCAGGTCTGCTACACCACTCTTTGTCTTGGTTTTGCTGTCACTTATGACAGAACGGCCTTTGGATTTTGTTTTGCTTGTGCAGCTTACTGCTTGCTCCATTCGACGTTGTGCCTTCTGACATTCTTTTCTTAGATTTGTCCTTGGCTTTGGCATACAGTAGATCTCCTTTCCACTCCCTCGTCTCCTGCCAACGGCGCGGAACAGCTTGGGTCTGTTTCCTCACCGATGTTTGGGTTCCCTTATCGATCCATTTCTTAGATCGTTTGCAGCGAATTTGTGCTTTGTACAATGGTGCTGCTATAGCTGAATTTATTCATCTTTGATTCTGGTCCACATCTCGTTAACGTTCAGGCTACTCAACTCTTTGTACAATCAACTCTCCTAGCTGTTTCCAATTGCACCGAAGTTCTGCTTTTGAGTAGTTGTACGTAACTCGTTCCAATCCTCCATACACATACTGCCAGGTGTATGAGCAGAGTCGCATGGTCACTTTTTCCCGAAGCCTGCACACGTGTTTTATCACTGATGGTGTCCTCTTGTCTTTTTGTTTCAGTACTAGGTCCACAAGGGCTGGGTGCTTGTCCCTCTCTGATGCGGAGAGGATAGACAGAGACAGAGTGACAGAAAGAGTGAGAGAGATGATGATGGTGGTGGTGGTGGTGGTGATGACGACGATAAATGATTTTAAAAACAAAAACGAAAATAACAAAGTACGCACAAACATAGTTTGATCGCACAAAAGCAACAACACCCACTCCCCCTCAATCTCCCTCACCCCCCCCCCCCCCCCCCCCCCCCCCCCCCCCCCCCCCCCCCCCCCCCCCCCCCCCCCCCCCCCCCCCCCCCCCCCCCCCCCCCCACCTCCCATTCGAAAAAAAAAGTATGCTTCTTCCCCCCCCATTCAACCCCTCTGACCCAGCACCACACATAGGCTGCACCTCTGCACACAGAACAAACACGCGGTTTAATAAGGGAGGGATACGAAGGATCCGTATTTAGCAATGTTCATGAAGAGTTCTCTTCTCTATTCACCCGATTTCTCTGGTTGTAGAGCAACACATCTCTCTTCCAAAAATTACTGCATTGACTTATGCACTTTGACACACTCCTATTAACAATCATTCGTCTATGTATGTTAACATAATCCAAATCATCAATGAATCGTCGTGCATGTAACACGATCATATAATCAATCAATCATCTATCGTCTTGGTCGGAACTGATCTTCATTCTCCAAACGGCTCTGTTCCAATCTCTGTTCTTCTTTGTCCAATTGGTACCTCTCTCATCAGACTCTACCACTGTGCGAAAATCTAGGGTTGTACTTGATACAGGACATCTCTTTTCAAAATCAGATTTCTTCTATCTGCCGTTGCATGACCTACTTGGAGCTTCGGCGAATCGTTCTGTGCGCCAACCTTCTGTCTGAAGAGCCACCAAGACTCTGGTTTATGCTTTCATTCTTCAAGACTTGACTACTGTAATTCTCTTCTTGCTGTGTCCACAGTATCTTCTTGCAAAATTGCAGAAAAGTCCAAATAATGCTGCTGCTTGTCTCGAAATCTCCGAAACCTCTCATGTGTCTCCTTGCTTAAATCCTTAGCACGGCTTTCCTGTTGAAAAGAACGCATCAAGTACAAACTTTCTTTGCCTCTGTTACAAGGCATTGGATTTGGCCTCGTCCATCTTACCTCTCTAACTTCGTCGACCTATTACTCCTTCCAGACAGCTTCGCTCTTCTTGAAACCCCTCGCCCCTTCTGCAGTTCCTCGTTTTCGGGCCAGAACAGAACACTTGGGTTGTGAACGTTCTTTTACTTTTCAGGCTCCTTCCTGCTGGAACAATCTCCTTCTGCATCCGAAACTCAAAACAGTCTTTCTTCTTTCAAGTCCTCTCTCCCAAAACAACTCTCTTCTAAAAACATAATTTTTTGTCCTTCGCTGGTGTGTGGGTGTGTGGTGCGGGTGTGGTGTGTGTGTGTGTGTGTGTGTGTGTGTGTGTGTGTTTGTGAGTGTGTGTGTGTTTGTGTAGGTGTGCGTGTGTGTGTGTGTGTGTGTTGGTGTGTGTGTGTGTGTGTGTTTGTGTGTGTGTGTTGGGCTTATTGCTGTACATATAAAAATAAAAAAGCCGGGGGCCTTTTTTTAGGGCGTTTGTTTACAGATTAAGCGCACACTAAAGTTCCTTTATTATTATTTAATATTCACATGCATAGAGTCTTGCGTTGACTGGTGTGTGAACCGTGGTCTTTCAACTTGAAAAATCTGTTGGAATAGGGGAGTACGTCTCCGCATGACCTGTGTTACGGCTCGTTGTATTCCCTCCCTTGTAATCCACATTCGTTTTTCCATCAGTGAATAGGATGCATACTTACTTTCACTAGTGTTTTGGTGTAGTTTTTCGTTAGTGTTTGGTGTGTTTATCAATCAGTGCTCTGGTGTGGTTTATCAATTAGTGTTCTGGTGTGGTTTATCAATTAGTGTTCTGGTGTGGTTTATCAATCGTGTTCTGGTGTAGTTTATCAATCAGGCTCTGGTGGGGTTTTTTTAAATCAGTGTTCTGGTGTGTTTTCAATTAGTGTTCTGGTGTGGTTTATCAATTGGTTGTTCTATGTAGCTTATCAATTGGGTTGTTCTGGTGTAGTTTATCAATTTAGTGTTTGGTGTATCAATTACTGTTCTGGTGTGTTTATCAGTGCTCTGGTGTGGTTTATCAATCAGTGTTCTGGTGTAGTTTATCAATTAGTGTTCTGGTGTATCAATTAGTGTTTGGTGTAGTTTATC
>JAFLJL010018666.1:5000-17177 GCA_018398815.1 Conus ventricosus | reverse complement strand
GAACCCCGAACCCCTGAATCAAGAGACGATACTTGACCGACTGCGCCAATCTGGGGCAGGGAACACGGCCAGAGGCATATTGTTGCCGACAGTCGTCTCCCCCGAAGACAGTGAAGGTCAACACACAGAACATAGACTGTAACACACTGAAACGCTTCACTACTCCAGTCCTTTTTATCTGCCTAAACTGCGTCTGGTCGAGAGGATCTCCTGCACTCCCCCACCCCCACCCCCGCATCTACCTCATTCGCGTTTCCGTCCCCGACACCCTATGCCTTGCTCCCCCACACATTTTTTTTCTCAGTTTATTCGCGTTAAGGCGTCTTCTTCTCTGGCCAAACAAATGACTGAATAAATGAATCTTTTATTTCACGTGTTTTGGCCATAATTGGTGATATCACACGGGAAAAAGAAAAATGAAATGAAAAGCTAACACACACGCACGCACGCACGCACGCACGCACGCACGCGCACACACACATTGTTTCTGACACTGCTTTTAGTGAAAGTAAATTTTAAAAAAAATTCAGAGAAGAGAACAAAGGAAAGAAAATAGGCAGAGCGAGCCGTCACTGGTTTCAGCATCTTTACTTATTATTAGATCATGAAATCAGACAATATCGGACAAAGAGGAATTCGTCAAAGGCGCTCCGCTGATAACAAGCTCCTGTGACAAGTCATTCGTTTCGAGATTATATAGCATTTTCTCTCGTTGTTTATTTGTTGTTTTTCCAAGTTGGTTATAAGCTGTTTTTGCGTTTCGTTTCCAGAATCTCTCCTTAGAGCCGTCCACTCCAGAATCTGTTGGATTCCTTGACTTTTAGCAGGATTACGCCTAGACTAGCAAACTCACTTTAGCGAAGTTCGTGTGAACAGATAAAATGTGGCACAAGGAGGAACCCATTTCATTTTGGTGCGGATCCGTCGTGCAAATCCGGATCCATGGATGGGATCCTGTATCCCTTCAGCAAAATCACGCAAAAAACAAAGAAACAAACCTGCAAATTGAGTTTTTAAAACTTAGTGGTAATGTAAAATTTGGCCCAACACCGATTTCTGTTCATTTCAATACAGATCCACACCATGGATCCGGATGAAAGGGCAGATCCAGGATCCGTTTGTGTTTGGCAGAATCTGAGCTCTCCAGAGCGCCTTACAAGTTGAAGTACACAAATGATTGCTACTTCATTGTAATTATCATGCAGACTCTAAGCTGGCCGGTGCTGTATAAATGTGTACATACACATTCAGTTCGAGTTAAGTCTGTAGCACGTTATGAATCCACTGTGGAAATAACAACTATGATCTTTGCTTTTGTATGAATACATATATATATATAACATATGCTCACTGTCACGACCGACCCCTGGAGGTCTGCCCTGACAGGATCGGTCTAGATGGGAGTGAAGGGAGTGACTGACCTCACACGCCTCGCAAGAGACCACACAAGAAAGATTACAATACAATACACCATTTATTCACACCAACACACACATAGTCACAAATAAGCATTCCAACACACACAACATGCACAATCACAATTAAGCATTTCAACACACACAACATACACATAGTCACAAACAAGCATTTCAACGCACACAACATAACCATAATCATAAATAAGCATTTCCAACACACGTTCCTTTTTTGTGCTTCATGTGCTTCCCCCTCACCCCTGTCTCTCCAAAGTCCACTGAGAGTACCGTGTCGATCAGGTGCCCCAAACCGGGTCTGTTCTTGAACAGAGTCTTTCAATGCCGACACCCTTGACACACACACACCCCCAAATTGCACGACACAGAGCTAACCACACTGGTCACATGAGCTGTAGGAAGTCCGAGGACAGGGGAGAACGCATCCCGTGGGACGAGGCGTTGTCGCTGAAGGTCCCGGACAGGGGTTAGGACCATCCAGCAAGGTCCACGTGCTCCTCACACTGCGCGGCCCCAACAGCGCAAGCTTCGGGTGAAGCCCCGGGAGGAGAGAAAACGGAAGGAACTGGAAGGAAAGAAGGGTACTAGAACCCCACAGTCAGTACGGTCTGAAATATGCTGTTGAATCCTAACAGCCACTCGCATGAAGGGCGAGGGGAGGTGTTTGCTGATTACATTAGTAACACCAGCTCAACACAGACCTGAGCATAACACAGTAAACAAACCAAATGAGGAATGTTCGTTAAAGGTCTCCTCACACGAAGCAGGTAAGAGATTACATTAACAGGCTAAACAAACGAATAGCAATTTATATCATCATCCCTCCCTCACTCACGTTCAACATTCTCCTTTCTTAGGAACTGAACTAATACAGCAACCATTGCTTTATAACTGCCACCACATTTGCAAATAATAATAATTCAATGGCACAATTATCCCCACATTTTATAGCAACATTTCAAAATGACACAATTTTTTCAACCACGCATCCAAACGACTAATCATGCGTACGCACGCTCGCAAACATAAAACTCGTTCCCCTTGCACGCACAAACAGACGGTGGCCGAAGAATAAGAGACCGGTGATTGTGACAGGGGCGGACGAGCGAGACCAAGACAAGTTCCAAACCCTGAATCACCAGGTTCTCCCCCATCCCCACCGACTACCGCATCACCAGATGCATTGAAAGGAGAAAGAATTTTGGATATAATTTAGAATGGCCAGGTTAAAGATTGAATTAACCAGAGAAAGTGGTCTCAAACAATATTTCTTTTTATAATTTTGAAAACAAAAGGAAATTGCGCAAAAGAGAAGAATTAGCGCGGCTAACCAAAAAAAAAACCCAACAAACCACGAAAACTGATGCTAACCAGCTACCCGTGGGTGACCCAAAAGTGGCGGGTCAAGCGACTCTCTGCCCTCTGTCCAGTCGAGAGGACCAGCAGAGCAGATGCGGAAAAGAGATGACGTCCCTCTCCTACAGCCGACTGTAGGAATGAAAGTACCGACCGTACCTTCGACGATGTGGTAGAGAACCAAAACCGGAGCGGGCGCTCCCAGGGACATCTTCCGCTCGAGTGAAGAGAAAACCTCCTAACCGATGGCAGCCAACATGCCACCTACGTCACAGTGTGAGAATACCTCAGCCTAAGAGGAATGCTGCACGTGCGGCAGGTAAAAAGACAGGTGAGAGGCCGATAGAGACAGCCAGTTCAAGCGAAAGGTACCAGCCACCCGTGGACCTGCAGGATGAATTGCACGGGCAGTGAAATTAGAGAGAGAGAGAAAGTAAACCTAATCTGAGCTGAACTACATTAAGGTGCAACGACACACAAGCCACATTAAGGGACTGATACACGACAACCACAACAACAATAAATAATGAATAATTCTTACCATCCTAGATGGGCCAATCGTCATAGGCCTCGTGACAAACTCGTGACAAACCCCTTTCTAAATGCATCTGTTTCTCTGAGATACAGTGCTCCTTTGAACCTTGACGCATGTGCAAATTCACAACAATGGGACCGAACCCAACCCTCTGTGATCGACAGAGTACGATAAATCCAATGCAAACATTCCACGATAGAATTATACAGGGAAATACATTATTCTACATTTATCAATCAACCAAACAAGCCTTCAGACAATGAAAGTAGCAATCCGAGCCAGTGGTGATTCACTACTGTTAACATCACTGAAGTGAAAACTGTCACTACACCTGGTACACAGACCAAAAGGGGATATAACCCTGGTTGAGGGGAAGTGTCCCTCTGACTGATTTCTCCAATGGGTATGCTGGCTAGGGAGCTCGGCTGAGATAGTCAGCATTCGTATTGCTGGAACCCTTGATATGGCGAAAAGTGAAAGCATGACTCTGCAGTTCCACTGCCCAACCCATGAGTCGACGACTGACTGGCCGGATCCGGTCCAGGTACTGGAGAGGATGATGATCGCTCTCCAGTACAAACTCACGGCCGTACAAGTAGGGATAAAACTTCCTGATGCCCCACACGACTGCTAGACACTCTTGTTCAATCGTGTGGTATCTAGTCTCGGCATCAGTGAGTTTTTTGCTCGCATTAAGCAAGCGGTTGGAGTCCCTTCCCTGATCCTGTAGCAACACAGCCCCAATCCCCACTGCAGAAGCATCAGTTCGCAGGACAAAAGGAAGACTGGGATCTGGGAGAACCAGGACTGGGCGAGTAGTCAGGGCCATCTTCAAGGCGTCAAACGCCTGTTGGCAACGCTCATCCCAAACCAAACGTTCTGGTTTCTTTCCTTTCGTCAAGTCAGTGAGGGTAGGGCAACCTTCGCAAAGTCATGGATGAACTTGCGGTAGTATCCCGCAAGTCCAAGGAATGACCGCAATTCCCTTTTGGTACAAGGGGGTTTGGCACCTGCAATTTTGGCCACCTTGTCTTCCTCAGGAGCAATTAAACCTCGCTGGCAGATGATGCCCCAAAAAGGAAATCTCGTCCTGACCAAGCTGACATTTGGAAGGACGGGCTGACATCTGAACTTCGCGAAGACGAAGAAACAGGCGACGGAGGAGCGGACGTGCGAGTTCCAATCTACTGAACTGAGTAGCAGGTCATCCATGAAATTGTTCAGATCTGGTGTATTGAGAGGGAGGAGCAATTGTCGCATGACGCGACTGAAAATTGCTCCAGCAGTTTGAGGCCAAAAGGCATCACGTCCACTGGAACTGTCCTTCAGGCGTCGTGAATGCCGTTTGGGTTTATCCTCTCTGCGCATGGTATCTGCCAGTACCCCTTTGCGAGATCGAACTTGGAAAAATAGTTAGCCTGACTCAGCTGGCGAAGACTTTGTCGACATCCGGCATGGGTTCAGCATCAAACTGGAGAACCTTATTCAACCGTCGAAATCGACGCAAAACCTCATTTTGCCATCCTTCTTCTTTACCAGAAGGATGGGGGATGAGTACGGAGAACTGTACGTTCAATGACCCCCAACCTTAACATGGCTTGCACCTCCTGTTGGATGACAGACGCCTGGGAGTGAGGCAGAGTGTCACGACCGACCCCTGGAGGTCTGCCCTGACAGGATCGGTCTAGATGGGAGTGAAGGGAGTGCCTGACTTCACACGTCTCGCAAGAGCCCACACGAGAAAGATTACGATACAACACCCATTTATTCACACCAACACACACAGTCATAAATAAGCATTCCAACACACACAACATGCACAATCACAATCAAGCATTCCAACGCACACAACATGCACAATCACAATCAAGCACTCAACACACACAACATGCACAATTATAAATAAACATTTCACCATACGACGTACACAATCACAATTACAGCATTCCTGCACATATGACATATACACAATTATAAAGAAACATCTCCAGCATCCATCCCTTCCCACACCCTGGAGTGCCTCACACCCCTGCCTCCGTCAGTCTACTGGGAGCACCCTGTCGCACTAGGTGCTCCGAACCGGGTTGGTTCTTGAAGGGAGTCGCTCAAAGCCGACACCCTCGACACGCAAGCAGGCAGTGAAGAGCGCGTCCCGGGAGGGGGGGGGGGGGGGGGGGGAAACGTGGCGTTGTTACTGGAGGTCCTGGACGGGGATCAGGGCCGGCCAGTCAAGCCGGCGGGCTTTTCTACCAGTCCGCGGTCCCGACCAGAGCGTGGCCTCAACCAGCGGTGGCACCATCCAGTCCGCGGTCCCAGCCAGAGCGTGGCCTCAACCAGCACGTGGCACCATCCAGTCCGCGGTCCCAGCCAGAGCGGGCCTCAACCAGCACGTGGCACCATCCAGTCCAGACTCCGGGTGAAGCCCCCGGGAGGGGGGGGGGAAACGTAGCTGGGAGGAGAGAAGAAAGGGAGGGAAGGAAGAAGGAAGAAAGAAGGAAGGGTACTGGAACCCCGCCGTCATACAGTCTGACCCATGCTGCTAAATCTTAACAGCCACTCGCATGATGGGCGAGGGGAAGTCTCTACCAAAACGCACCAACAACCCTAGCTCAACACAGACCTGAGCATAACACAGTAAACCAATCAAGTCAGGGATATTCGTTAGAGTCTTCTCACACGAAGCAGGTAAAAGACTGCATTAAATCAACAGGCTATAAAACAAATATGAATTATCTTCACCCTTCTCTCACTCACGTTTAACATTTTCCTTTCTTAGGAAATAAACCAACACAGCGACCATCGCTTAATAACTGCCACCACATTTGCAAATAATAATTCAATGGCATAATTGTCACATTTTATAGCCACATTTCAAAATAACACAAATCTCCAACCACGCATCCGAACGACAAATCATGCGTACGCACACTCGCGAACATAAAAACTCGTTCTCCTTGCACACACAAACAGACGGTGGCCGAAGAATAAGAGTCCGGCGAATGTGACAGGGGCGGACGAGCGAGACCAAGCAAGTTCCAACCCTGAATCACCAGGTTCTCTCCCATCCCCACCGACTACCGCATCACCAATGCATAAACAGGAGAAAGAAATTTTGGATATAATTAGAATGGCCAGGTTAAAGATTGAATTAACCAGAGAAAAGGTCTCAAACAATATTTCTTTTACAATTTTGAAAACAAAAGAAATTGCGCAAAAGAGAAGAATAAGCCGGCTAACAACAACAAACAAAACAAACAAACCACGAAACTGATGCTTACCAGCTACCCGTGGGTGACCCAGAAGAGGCGGGTCAAACGACTCTCTCTGCCCTCTGTCCAGTCGAGAGGACAGAAGCGCAGATGCGGAGAAAGAAGAAGTGATGTCCCTCTCCTACAGGCCGACTGTAGGAATTGAAGATACCGACTGTACCCTCGATGATACGGTGAAGAACCAAGACCGGAGCAGGCGCTCCAGAGACATCTTCCGCTCGAGGAAGAGCTAACCTCCCTCAGCGATGGCGGCCAACATTGCCACGCTGCGTCACAGAGTGAGCATACTTCAAACTAAAAGAAATGAAGCACGTGCGACAGGTAAAAAGACAGGCAGAGAGGCCGATAGACAGCAAGTTCGAGAGAAAGGTACCAGCCACCCATGAACCTGCAGGATGAATAGCACGGGCAGTGGAATTAGAGAGAGAGAGAGAAAGCAAACCGAAGTTGAGCTGAACTACACCAAGGTACAACCGCACCACAAGCCACTTAAGGGTACGATACACGACAACAGCAACGACAATAAATAAATGAGTAATTCCGCCACCCTAGATGGGTCAAACGTCGTAGGCCTCGTGACAAACTCGTGACAAACCCCCTTCTAAAAGCATCTGTTTCTCTGAGATACAGTGCTCCTTTGAACCTTGCGCATGTGCACAAATTCACAACAATGGGAACCAACCCAACTCTCTGTGATCGACAGAGTACGATGAATTCAATACAAACATTCCACGATAGAATCACACAGGGAAATACATAATACTACATTTATCAAACAACTAAGCGAACCTTCCAACCATGAAAGTAACAATCCAAACCATTGGTGATTCACTACCGTTAACATCACTGAAGTGAAACTGTCACTACACCCGATACAGAGACCAAAAGGGGATATAACCCTGGTTGAGGGGAAGTGTCCCTCTGACTGATTTTCCAATGTGCTGACTACGGAGCTCGGCTAAGATAGCCCAGCATCCGTATTACAGGACCCTTGATATTGCGAAAAGTGAACGCATGACTCTGCATTCCACTGCCTAACTCATGAGTCGACGACTGACTGGCCGGATCCGTCCAGGCACTGGAGAGGATGATGATCGCTCTCCAGTACAAACTTCCGGCCGTACTTCTTTTTGGGGCACGCCAGTGCGTGTCCAAATCTGCCTGAGAGATTCAGCAACAGTAGGGGCATCGATAGTCCTAAGCGGACAGCCTCTGGGTAATCGACTCGCAGATTCTACCACTACCGAAGTGTAGCGTTGACCGCGATCGGATGGAGGATTAATGGGTCCCACCAGGTCGACCCCAACCTTGCTGAATGGCTCCCCAACCCGTGGCACTGACCCTGGGGGAACACGCTTCAAGCGACCCCTAGGCGTTGTCCGTTGGCAGACATCGCAACTGCGGCAGTACTGCCTAACCTGTGAGTTCATCCCTGCCAAAAGAAGTCTTGTCTTACTCGCTCGAGAGTCCGCTTGGAGCCCATATGACCTGCCATGGGGGAATCGTGGGCCTGCCGGAGAACAGATTCTCTCAAGCTTTGGGGACGACTAGCTGCTTGGCCACCCGATCTGCCTGAGTGAAAACCCTAAAGAGGATCCCCTTGTGGAGCTTAAAGCTCACCTTAGCATGCCGGGCAGACTGAGCGGACGATCCACCAGTTGTCGAAGGCGTTGACATCCAAGTCCCTGGCCTGAAAACGAACCATGGTAGCAGGATCGGCTTTTGCCAGAACCTCGTCAGAGATCGGCTGTAGAACAGGACGCATTCCTGCTCCTGCTTCTTGGCTTTGGCGCGCGTGGTAACTCCCACACACGCCTGTACGGGCAGATCCGTAGACACAGATTGACTGCGTCCATCTGCGAAGGTGATGGTATTCCCTATGAGAAGGGAATACAGAGGTCCGCTCCACCGCGATGGCCCATACTTCGCCACAGAAGTAGGGGGTGGAGATGGAATGAGCACAGAAGGACGGGTGGAGGTAAAACCAGCCTCCAACCCGCACACATCATAACTGGCGCCCCGCCGAGCCTCAGAGGAAACCAAATCCTTATCCACAAAGAGCGTTGATGCTCCCGAATCCCTGATGGTGTCGACCAAGGATGAACCAACAACAGAAAGAAACACTGGACACTCTGTACCACCAGAAGCTGGGATGGACCCCACGTTAGCCGAGGCCGCTGGAAAGGACTAGCCCCATGACTACCGGCGGCTTTAGGGCAATCATTTCCTAATGTGGCCAGGACGACCACAAAGAAAACACAGTCGGGTGCTGAGGTCCCCGATGAACTGGCTGCCTTGTTCAACCCGCTAGCAGTCGTCGGCGCCTTATTGCCACTAAATCCTGTGAGGGTCTTCCTGTCCGTATCTGGGCGATGCCCATAAGCTCTACGGGCTTCAGCAAACACCTCAGCGGTATGAATCGCAGCCGCGAAATCCTTGGGTGCTGTCTCGCCTATACGGATCCTCAACTCTGGGGACACGGTGTTGGTAAGCTGTTCGATGAGAATCAGATCCTCAAGCTCCAGCTTAGCCAACTGACGCCAATAACCTAGCGTTTTGCGCAGCCTATCTCCAAACTGCACGAAGGTCTCGTCGTTATTCTTTTTCATGGACCTGAACTTCCTCCTGTACGTCTCTGGGGTAAGGTGGAAACTTTTACGCAGAGCCAACTGCATGTCTGCATAAGACGCGCCTTCATTTAGAGTAAGCACACACTCCCTTGCAGCACCTGATAATCCAAAAAAAGGTGCATGGCTTTTTGTTCTTCAGACAATTGGTTTGAACTAGCTACCTTGTCAAAATGCTCTAAGAACATATCAATGTCCTCACTAGGTCTGAACTCTGGAAGCTTTAATTTTGGGCCTCTAACTCTATCGTTTGCCTGTCGATCAACCCCCTGATTTACAGATGCGGGAGTCCGCGAAAGAAGTTGTTCCATCTCTTCCCTACGCTGATCTAACTCTTCCCGACGGAGGGCTTCCTGCCTGGCAGCATCTTCCCTATGCAGCGCAGCCTCTTCCCGACGGAGGGCTTCCTGCCTGGCAGCATCTTCCCTACGCAGAGTTTCCTGTCTGGCAGTCTCCTCTCTGCGTAGAGCCTCCATCCTATCTAGCTCTTCCCTACGCAGGGCTTCCTGCCTGGAAGCCTCTTCCTTACGCAGGGCTTCCTGCCTGGAAGCCTCTTCCTTACGCAGGGCTTCCTGCCTGGAAGCCTCTTCCCTATGGAGGGCCTCATCCTCTCGTCGCTGTCGCTCCAGAAACATCAGGACGGAGGCGATGTCCTGGGCAGGATTCACCACTCCCGACACGGGAGGATGACCCGTTTGACCCGTCCCTTGGGTCTCGACTTTCCCATGAGGAAAGTCTCCCGGGCATACCCCTTACGAGGGGAAGCATGGAGAAGAGAGGGTTTCGGTTTCTGCGACTCAACAGAAGCCCACAGTTGCTTCGCTACACTCTGATGCTTCCGAGCGGAAGTGCCAGTCGGGTCTCAGCAGGAAGATCCTCTAGCGAAGAAGTAGTGAAAGTACTCGCTGGACTATCGGCTACAGCACTGGAATAAGTAGAAGTCACTGTAGTCGAAGTACTGGTACTAATAGTAGGGACTACATTTTGAAGACCTTTCTTCTTCGACGCACATGTCAAAGGCTGCTCCCACTCTGGCAACACCGCGCTCCACAGCACGAGCAACAGTGCGGTGGGGCTCACCGACAAAAAGGGAGAAAATGTCAAGGCTGCTCCCACTCTGGCAACACCGCGCTCCACAGCACGAGCAACAGTGCGGTGGGCTCACCGACAATAAGGAGAAAATGTCAAGGCTGCTCCCACTCGGGCAACACCGCGCTCCACAACACGAGCAACAGTGCGGTGGGGCTCACCGACAATAAGGAGAAAATGTCAAGGCTGCTCCCACTCTGGCAAAAACCGCGCTCCACAACACGAGCAACAGTGCGGTGGGGCTCACCGACAATAAGGAGAAAATGTCAAGGCTGCTCCCACTCTGGCAACACCGCGCTCCACAACACGAGCAACAGTGCGGTGGGGCTCACCGAAAAAAAAAAAAAAATGACAGAAGGAATCCGGAGAAAAGAAAAAGCGACACTAACGTCCGATACAACCACCTGTACTCAATAACCTCCCGGGTAAAGAAAACTGGTTAACTACAAAACAGGAATGGCAGACTGAGTGGCAACAGAAAGGCAAGTCCTACGGCCGTATCTGCGTGAGGCACCCGGCGGAAAGAGGAGGTCTGGACGCGGTCGATTCCCCTTCGTCTCAACTCGATCCCCCAGTCACACCAGATGTTTCGTTCAGGCCACCAAGACTCCCTACACGCTAGAGACACCCAGCCAACCACCCACAAACAAACACGACAAACTGACTAAACATATACAAAACAGACAGAACTGGACAGGCACTCCACGAAACGAGAGAGACAGTCAAACCCTTCACATCCCGGACGAGCCCCCACAAATGTCACGACCGACCCCTGGAGGTCTGCCCTGACAGGATCGGTCTAGATGGAGTGAAGGGAGTGACTGACCTCACACGCCTCGCAAGAGACCACACGAGAAAGATTACAATACAATACACCATTTATTCACACCAACACACACATAGTCACAAATAAGCATTCCAACACACACAACATGCACAATCACAATTAAGCATTTCAACACACACAACATACACATAGTCACAAACAAGCATTTCAACGCACACAACATAACCATAATCATAAATAAGCATTTCCAACACGTTCCTTTTTTGTGCTTCATGTGGTTCCCCCTCACCCCTGTCTCTCCAAAGTCCACTGAGAGTACCGTGTCGATCAGGTGCCCCAAACCGGGTCTGTTCTTGAACAGAGTCTTTCAATGCCGACACCCTTGACACACACACACCCCCAAATTGCACGACACAGAGCTAACCACACTGGTCACATGAGCTGTAGGAAGTCCGAGGACAGGGAGAACGCATCCCGTGGGACGAGGCGTTGTCGCTGAAGGTCCCGGACAGGGGTTAGGACCATCCAGCAAGGTCCACGTGCTCCTCACACTGCGCGGCCCCAACAGCGCAAGCTTCGGGTGAAGCCCCCGGGAGGAGAGAAATGGAAGGAACTGGAAGGAAAGAAGGGTACTAGGACCCCGCAGTCAGTACGGTCTGAAATATGCTGTTGAATCCTAACAGCCACTCGCATGAAGGGCGGGGAGGTGTTTGCTGATTACATTAGTAACACCAGCTCAACACAGACCTGAGCATAACACAGTAAACAAACCAAATGAGGAATGTTCGTTAAAGGTCTCCTCACACGAAGCAGGTAAGAGATTACATTAACAGGCTAAACAAACGAATAGCAATTTATAATCCTCATCCCTCCCTCACTCACGTTCAACATTCTCCTTTCTTAGGAACTGAACTAATACAGCAACCATTGCTTTATAACTGCCACCACATTTGCAAATAATAATAATTCAATGGCACAATTATCCCCACATTTTTATAGCAACATTTCAAAATGACAATTTTTCAACCACGCATCCAAACGACTAATCATGCGTACGCACGCTCGCAAACATAAAACTCGT
>JAFLJL010018664.1:54321-78596 GCA_018398815.1 Conus ventricosus | reverse complement strand
GGTGGACCTAACCTAATACTACTAAACACTAAACACTAACACCTGTCGTGTGATGTTACATACAGTTGTCTTTATATCACTATAAGTTACATACAGTTGTCATCAATATCACTATAAGTTACATACAGTTGTCATCAATATCACTATAAGTTACATACAGTTGTCTTCAATATCACTATAAGATTCGTGCACAATCATTCACTGAAACACTGAACAACTAGAACAGGATGGAACAACCGAGCTTAAGCGTAGTTCCAGAAATTGTGTTGGTTCCAAACGTTGTCTCTTTCATTTCAAGCCTTTACTGAATCTAGTGTTAAATGTTCCGTGACACACATAATTATACTGTGTGAGTGCATACATTGGTGAGTGTTCTGCCGTTTATGAAAATGAGAGAAGTGTGTGCATTTTTTTTTAACCCGAGTATGAAATGTTTCATTCTCTTGTATGGCTCTAAGTTCATTCAAAAACGAGTGCTCTAAATAGTCCCATTTCCATCAGTATTATCATAGCTCTACACTTTGTTGTTGTTCGTGTTGGAAGGGGGGGGGGGGGTGAAGGACCTTGAAAATTATGAAAGTAGCCAATTACAAATCTACACAAATGGCACACAGTGTGGCTCGATTAGTAAAAAGCAAACAAAAACAAAATCAAAACAAACAAACAAAATGGAACTTAGCGTAGAGAATTCGGTGCCACCAACTCAGCGATTGATTCGGTAGGAAATTATCGGACTCATTAGAATCAATTTGGCATTAGAATTAATTTGGTATTAAGAGAATAGGGATTTTACAGAAAACCGGACTTTACACAAATGAAAACTAACGTTAAAAATCCGTCAATAAAAAAACAAAACATTCCAGGAACAAAATTGAGGATTTGTCTCAAAATCCTAAAATATAAAATCCTGGTAAATCTGAAAGCAATAAACAATCCAGGGGAAAGAATAAGAGGGTTTATCTCAAAATCCTAAAATACGAAATCCTGGTAAATCTAAAAGCAATAAACAATCCAAGGGAAAGAAATAGAGGATTTATCTCAAAATCCTAAAATACGAAATCCTGGTAAATCTAAAAGCAACAAACAATCCAAGAGAAAGAAATAGAGGATTTATCTCAAATCCTAAAAAAAAAAAGAAATCCTGGTACATGTAAAACAAAACAAAAATCCAAGGGAAAGAAATAGAATATTTACCTCAAAATCCTGATATAAGAAATCCTGGTAAATCTACAGAAATAAACAGTCCAGGGGCAAAAAAAAACAACAGAAGATTTATCTCAAAATCCTAAAATACGAAATTCTGGCCGTGGCCCCAAAGTTAACCCCAACCTGTCCTACCAGTGGACCCTTCCCTGCTCTGGTCACCTGTCTCCCTCCCCCCACCCCCACCCCTGTGTCCCGCCCCTAACCCGACACCGCCTGTCTCTTCCTGCTCACCCCTCCTTCTCCTCTCCCTCCTTCCAACCCCGTCTCCCTTTTTGGTCCCCCTTCTCCCCTGTCCTCCCTTTCCCTTTCCTTTCCCCCTTTCCCTTTTCCCTCCCCTTCACCACCAATCCCCCCCCCCTCGCTCACACACACACACACACACACACACACACACACACACACACACACACACACACACACACACACACACACACACACACACACACGTACTCATAAATGTACGTATGCGTGCCCCCCCCCCCCCCCCCCCCAACAGAGAGAGAGAGAGAGAGAGAGAGAGAGAGAGAGAGAGAGAGAGAGAGAGAGAGAGAGAGAGAGAGAGAGAGCTCCGGACATCGACCACTAGTACCGTGTAAAAACGGTCTTTCCAGAGGACGGTAAAGTCTGACTTTCACCCAGAGAAGTGTGCCCAGAGTAAGAACATGACGAGTGAGAAGGAAGCACTCTACAGTGCACCGGTGGCACAGAGAAGTGTGCCCAAAGTAAGAACATGACGAGAGAGAAGGAAGCACTCCACAGTGCACCGGTGGCAGTGGGAGACCGGGGCTGTCTTCGCTGTCCCTGCCTCTGTTCTGGCTGGGGGACAGACGGGAGACCTCCTGGGACTTTTCTCAAAGCTCTGTAAGTGCTGATGGCAGGACGTCGTCAGGAACGATAATGCAGGGAATGGCCGGGGGGTTGGGGGGTCCACAGAGTGTCTTCCCCCGACAACACATTCGGTCACCTGTCTTATGCCAGTGGTGACGGTGCCAGATCTCGCTCGAGTGTTGATCTGACTGGCTTCCTTCCTGGCTCGATCCAGCGTGTGTCTGTTTTGGTCGTGAGTTTCCTGTCCCCGGGTTCCATGGTCCGATGCTAAGAGAGTTGATCTGTAACGTCAGCGGTCGAGGGTTCCAACCACCCGTGGAGCTACGTTTTCTTTTCGATTTGAAAACCTCTCGGTCCGCACAGCAGTGCATGGGCACACGATTCGGTTAAAGGGATGTTACAAGCGGCGGAGGGAGAAGGGTTATCTCATCCTTCGATCCAGTTGTGCCCTACACATGCCATGGGGAGCTTCGGACAGTTCGCAGTGGGAGTAGTTGGAGGGATGGTCACTGGCAGGCTGGGAGTAGTTGGAGGGATGGTCACTGGCAGGCTGGGAGTAGTTGGAGGATGGTCTCTATGGGAGTAGTTGGAGGGATGGTCTCTATGGGAGTTGTTGGAGGCATGGTCTCTATGGGAGTTGTTGGAGGGATGGTCTCTATGGGAGTTGTTGGAGGGATGGTCTCTATGGGAGTTGTTGGAGGGATGGTCTCTATGGGAGTTGTTGGAGGAATGGTCTCTATGGGAGTTGTTGGAGGGATGGTCACTGGCAGGCTGGGAGTTGTTGGAGGGACGGTCTCTATGGGAGTTGTTGGAGGGATGGTCTCTATGGGAGTTGTTGGAGGGATGGTCTCTATGGGAGTTGTTGGAGGAATGGTCTCTATGGAGTTGTTGGAGGGATGGTCACTGGCAGGCTGGGAGTTGTTGGAGGGACGGTCTCTATGGAGAGTTGTTGGAGGGATGGTCACTGGCAGGCTGGGAGTTGTTGGAGGGACGGTCTCTATGGAAGTTGTTGGAGGGATGGTCTCTATGGGAGTTGTTGGAGGGATGGTCACTGGCAGGCTGGGAGTTGTTGGAGGGACGGTCTCTATGGGAGTTGTTGGAGGGATGGTCTCTATGGGAGTTGTTGGAGGGATGGTCTCTATGGGAGTTGTTGGAGGGATGGTCACTGGCAGGCTGGGAGTTGTTGGAGGGACGGTCTCTATGGGAGTTGTTGGAGGGATGGGCTCTATGGGAGTTGTTGGAGGGATGGGCTCTATGGGAGTTGTTGGAGGGACGGTCTCTATGGGAGTTGTTGGAGGGATGGGCTCTATGGGAGTTGTTGGAGGGATGGGCTCTATGGGAGTTGTTGGAGGGATGGGCTCTATGGGAGTTGTTGGAGGGATGGTCTCTATGGGAGTTGTTGGAGGGATGGTCTCTATGGGAGTTGTTGGAGGGATGGTCACTGGCAGGCTGGGAGTTGTTGGAGGGACGGTCTCTATGGGAGTTGTTGGAAGGATGGGCTCTATGGGAGTAGTTGGAGGGCTGGTCACTGGCAGGCTGGGAGTTGTTGGAGGGATGGTCTCTGGCAGGCTGGGAGTAGTTGGAGGGATGGTCTCTGGCAGGCTGGGAGTTGTTGGAGGGATGGTCACTGGCAGGCTGGGAGTAGTTGGAGGGATGGTCACTGGCAGGCTGGGAGTAGTTGGAGGGACGGTCTTGGCAGGCTGGGAGTAGTTGGAGGGATGGTCACTGGCAGGCTGGGAGTAGTTGGAGGCATGGTCTCTGTGGGAGTAGTTGGAGGGATGGTCTCTGTGGGAGTAGTTGGAGGGATGGTCTCTGGCAGGCTGGAGTAGTTGGAGGGATGGACTCTGGCAGGCTGGGAGTAGTTGTAGGGATGGTCTCTGGCAGGCTGGGAGTAGTTGGAGGGATGGTCTCTGGCAGGTTGGGAGTAGTTGGAGGGACGGTCTCTGGCAGGCTGGGAGTAGTTGGAGGGATGGTCACTGGTAGGCTGGGAGTAGTTGGAGGGATGGCCTCTGGCAGGCTGGGAGTAGTTGGAGGGACGGTCTCTGGCAGGCTGGGAGTAGTTGGAGGGATGGTCACTGGCAGGCTGGGAGTTGTTGGAGGGATGGTATCTTGGCTGCCAGAGAGGCAGATGCTGGTGGCTTGGACTTTGTATGTGCGTGTTCTTGGATGTATCTTGTGTTGGTGTATGTTTCTTTAGCGCCCCGGATGTGAAGATGAAGGAGAAATTCTCAATATACCTTGCTCTCGTTCGATGGTAGAAATGATGGTAGATAGGGAATTGGAGAAGGGGAAGAAAAATGAAGCAGGCTCGTGATGCAGCACTGGAGAACACCTGTTTAAGCAGGGGGGGGGGGGGGGTAACTTGACCAAGCCTGCCTCGGACACAGGCCCTTTGTCAAAACTGTTGGTGTCAACACAGACAGTGACCTGTTGGACATGAGGTGGTGGGGGCATGATGTCAGGCACTGACACAGGTGGTGGTCTTCCAGGTCAGAGACTGAGAAATTCTTCACCCTGTTGTGCAGTATAAAGATTTGTTCGCCATCCCCATCCCTCTAACACAGAGTCAACGAACATCAGCACATTGCAGGTGCCCGTGACACAGAGTCAACGAACAGCAGCACACTGCAGGTACTCGTGACACAGAGTCAACGAACAGCAGCACATTGCAGGTGCCCGTGACACAGAGTCAACGAACAGCAGCGCACTGCAGGTGCCCGTGACACAGAGTCAACGAACAGCAGCACATTGCAGGTGCCCGTGACACAGAGTCAACGAACAGCAGCACATTGCAGGTGCCCGAGACACAGAGTCAACGAACAGCAGCACATTGCAGATGCCCGAGACTGTCATCTGCATGACATTGGTCAGAGAAGAAGGGCGAGGTCGGTTCTGTTTGATGATGACATTGGTGGATCTGATTATTCTGTACGCGTGTCGGCGGCTCCTTTGACCTGAAGTTTCTTTTGATCGTCAGATGAGCATGTGGTTTTAGTCTCTGGACTGTCTGACCGTACCAATGCATCTGTTTGATATCTGGACACCCTATTGAAGATGTATTGATCACCAAACGCTGTGCCTTTCTCACAGCACTGATGACGTGCATTTCGCTGCGTGTTCTTGATAGCAGCGTTGATGCTGTTCCAGATGTCCTGCAGTGGATTGCTGTCTGTGGGTCGTATCTTTAATCCGGCATAACAGATGAGTCATGTTCAATACGTGCTCGCAGGATTCGCTGAGAAGGATCCGAGAGAAATGACTTAATAGAGTTTGTGCTGTCTGTCTTGCTGAATGACGGACATAGTCCAGTGTGGGCAGAGTTAATTGTGTTACCGTAGGCATGAGATAAATACCGAGCTAGCGGAACAGGGGGGAGGGAGGGTGGCTTTGGGGGTGGAGGAACTGATGTGGCACCACACGAAAGATGCGGATTAGGGTGGGCAAAGGTCGGAGGCTCGGGAATGAGAGAGTGAAGCGAAGGGGCTGCAATGCCGTTTCACACGCTTAATGGCGTGGAGAGAGGGAGGATGTAGAGCCCTGGTCAACGCCTTAGACCGGCAGGAGGAGATGATGACAGGCGGAGTACTTGTCTGCAGGCGATGGAAGACACTGTAGGGCTGCACGGCTGACGCCATGGTGACTTTAGTGGGGTAAGGGGGGGGGGAGGGAGAAGGGGGGAGGGAATGTGGCGTACATGTGAACATAGTCCACAACAGTACTGTTCTGAATAGTCCTGTGAGTGGGAAGGAAGGGAAGAGGCACAATAGTGGGGGGGGGGGGGGGGTGGGGGGAGGGGGGAGGGATCGTGTGAAGGACTGGGAAAGCTCTGGGGTGTTACTTAGTGTGTGTGCTTCCCAGACTCGGCCGGTGATGTCAGAGAAAGGGGCAGTGACTCTGGTCACATCGTCCCAGCATCGGCACTCACCATTGGAGCTCATCGCCGCCTAGACCGCAGACAGAAACAATAATCGGCTCTCCCAGTGTGATCTCATGCCGCCTAGACCGCTGACAACAATATCGGCACTCACCAGTGGAGCTACATGCGCCGCCTATACCCGCTGACAACAATATCGGCACTCACTGCAGTTGGAGTCATCGCCGCCTAGACCGCTGACAGACCAATATCCGCACTCACCAGTGGGAGCTCATCCTCCCCTATACCGGGCTGACAACAATGTTTTCTACTTGCGCGGCGGCGTAGCCCTCTTTTATTACGTCACTAATTCGCCAGTTGCATAACAATTGAAAGTACCTTTAAATCTCCCCCCATAACAAAAGTTGGCCATTGGTCCACTGGGGAGAATGGGAATGGGAATGCATAAAGATGACACTTAGAGTTCTCTGTTTTTGTTTTTCATCTAATCTTCTGACTGCACAGGATGTAAAATCACAAGATATTGCTGATGATCGAAAATCAAAATCTCAGTGAATACACACGCTGGCTTTGGCCGAATCAAAACATGACTTAAACCTCTGAGAGAGAGACACGCTGGCTTGGCTGATTCAAAACATGACTTACTGTGGACCCTCGCCCGATTTTGAACTTGAGGGAGGGAAAGGGAGAGGGAGATATGGGAGGTGAGAGATGGAGGATCCGCCTTTGAAATATACATGCAGAGACAGACAACAGGCAGGACAGACAGACAGGAGAGAGACAGAGAGAAGGAGAGAGAGAGGAGGAGAGAGAGAGAGATAGAGCGAAGAGAGAGAGAGAGAGAGATAGAGGAAGAGAATCTATGGCACTCTGTGTTTGTGCCAGTCCGCTATTGTTAAATAGAGAGAGAAGAAGAGAGAGAGAGGAGAGGAGAGAGAGATAGAGAAGAGGAGAGAGAGACCGAGAGAGAGACAGATAGAGAGAGAGAGAGACAGAGAGAGAGAGAGACAGACAGACAGACAGACAGACAGAAGACAGACCAAACAGAGACAGACCTGAGAGCAACATGCAGACAAGAGAGAAAGACAGACCAGAGACTTGCCATAGGTGGGAATCGAAACCCGGACCATTTGTAACACTAGCCGGAATCCTCAGTTGGTAGAGCGGCCCGGACACGTGAATCTTGGGTGATCCTGGGTTTTGCGGGTTCGAACCTCCGCCGGGGGCGTTCCGGAACAGGGGGATTTTTTTCCCTCGGAGTTAACATTGGTTCTGACTCCATTCCCGTTCAGTCCTTCGAATGAGACTAAAAACCGAGTGACCCGTGTGTGAACGCACGCAATAAACACTTGCACAGCATTCGTCAAATAATCCCTCACCCAACTTTCGGAAGAGAAGGCCATTTTGGCCGTTGTGTAGGATGACACGTTACACATAGCATGCACCCTGCGTGAGAAATGGAAAGAATGAAGGAAGTAATGAAAATGATTGATCCATTGTGAACAATATTTGACAGGATACACGGGAAACGACTGAATGAAACGCCACGGCAGCTATTCACGGCACTACCCAGGTAGGCAGCCCGTTGTGGTAACGATTGTTGAATTGTAAAGCGCTTAGACGCTTGGTCTCCTAGCCGAGAATCCGGCGTTATCTAAGTATTCATTATAATTATTAATACTATTAGTCTGTCTGTCTACCCACTAATGCCAACCTGCTCCGCAAAGATCATGTGAAAATTATATGCCTATTAAATCAAGCGGGTCCAGACTCTTTGTGAAGAGAGAGAGAGAAAGAGAGAGAGAGATGAGAGAGAAGAGAGAGAGAGATGAGGGAGGGAGGGAGGGAGTGGAGAGGAGAGAGGAAGAGAGATGTGCCCCGTGAATGGGTGTAGTGTTATATATGTATATCCCACACACACACACACGACCACCCACACACACCCAACGACACACACACACACACACACACACACACATACACACACCACTCACACACACAAACACACAAACACATAACTGTGTGTGGGTGTGTTGTGTGTAGAGTGTGTGTGTGTGTGTGTGTGTGTGAGTGTGTGTGTGTGTTATGAGTGTGTGTGTGCGTGCATGCGCGCGCAGGACCTCTGTGTGTGTGTGTGTGTGTGTGTGTGTGTGTGTTGTGTGTGAGTGTGTGTGTGTGTGTTGTGTGTAGTGTGTGTGCAACAAGTTCCTGTGAGTGCCTGAGGGGCACGAGGCGAGCGTGTGTGAATGTACCTGGGGCTGACAAGCTGTTTCATAGTACGTTTGTCCTAGACATCACAAGCATGCTTACAAAGATCCGGCGAGCCAACGCAGTCTGACATATTAACATTTTCAAAATAAAAGACGAACAAAATGCGAGTTTTTCCAAACATTCATGATTTAAACGGCCGTCCCGGTTAAAATCTACTTTGTCTGTACAAATAACCAGTGGTTTCATTCAAGACGTGCCTAGAGATCAAAGCAGGAAATTCTTTCTGATATGGTATGCCCCCTCCGGCCCACTGCGCCATCTGCCAGAAATAGCTTTTGACTGCAAGGTAAAGTGCTTAAGAACAAGAAATAGTTTTTTTTAAAAAAGAGAAAAAGAAAAAGAAAAAAGGATGGGGTGGGAGACGCTAACTTATGTGCAACCCTCACGGCAAAGGTATTCTTGGGCCATCAGGGTGCTGCCCTTTCCCCCGTATTTTTTTTCTTTAATTTGTTCTCTATTATGTTTCTTTTCTGCGTTATGTTGGTAATTATTGTTGATGATGGAGCCCAGCAAATAATTAGAGACTTCCCAAAAAAAAGTTTTTGGAGAACTAGGTGTAGTAAGTCTGTAAAAAAAATTGTTATGAAATCATCGTAACATATTATTGTGTTAACCCTTTTGATATAATCAAGATAAGAAAAAGAATCTCTCTCTCTCTCTCACCCTTCTCTCTCATCTCTCACTCTCACTCTCTCTGGGCGTGCGCGCGCGCGCAGCGCGCGCGCGCGTGAGTGTGATGTCCTGTGTGTGTGTGCCGTGATGAGTGTGTGTGTCCTGTATGTGTGGTGTGTGTTTTGTGTGTGTGTTGTGTGTGTTTCACGTGTGTGTCGTGTGTGTGTGTGTGTTTGTGTGTGTGTTGTTCACGTGTGTGTGTGTGTGTGTTTGTTTGAGTTTCACGTGGAGTGTGTGTGTGTGTGTGTGGTACACGTGTGTTGTGTGTGTGAGGTTGTGTGTGTGTGAGTTCACGTGTGTGTGTGTGTGTGGTGTGTGTGTGTGTTCACGTTTGTGTGTGTGGTGTGTGTGTGTGTGTGTGTGTTCACTTGTGTGTGTGTGTGTGTGGAGAGGTGTGTGTGTTTCAACGTGTGTGTGTGTGTGTGTGTGTGTGTGTGATCACTGTGTGTTTGTGCGTGTGTGTGTGTTCACGTGTGTGTGTAGGAGTGTTTCGACAGTGTGTGTGTTGAGAGTGTTCACGTGTGTGGGTGTTGTTCACTTGCTGTGTGTGTTCACGTGTGTGTGTGTTCACGTGTGTGTGGTTCACGAGTGTGTGTGATCACGTTGTGTGTGTTCACGTGTGTGTGTGTGTGTGTGTGTGTGTGTGTGTGTGTGTGTGTGTGTGTTTGTGTGTGTGTGTGTGTTGTGTGTGTGTGTGTGATTACAGTCGGTCTTCTAGGTCGGTGGGGCACAGGTCCTGTCTTTCGTTTGTGAGTGAACGCTGTGATGTTGTCGTTGGCTCGCTGGACATGACTCAGGCTCCTGTCCTTCCCTCTTCCCGTGAAACGTTCGCTCAGCAAAAGAAAAAACCCTAAAATCTACCACAGCAGCGTGCTCTTTTCTTTCTTTCTGACTTGCTATCTTTTTAATACATTGTTTTTTCTTTCTTTCTTTCTTTTTCTTTCGTTCTTTCTTTTCCTTTCCATCTATTTTTCTTTCTTTCTTTCTTTATTTTTCTTTCTTTCTTTCACCCTACCTTTCTTTCTTTCCTCTTGTTGTTCTTCCTGTCCTTATTCTCTTGTTGCTTCTTGTTCTACTTTTCATTTGATTTGTTCGTTTTCTTCTTTCCATTCTCTCTTTCTTTTCTTTTCTTTTTTCCCCTTTTTTTTTCCTGACTTTTTCTTCTTTTTTTTTCTTCTTTTTTTTGTTTTGTTTTGTTTGATGTTTCTTGGTTTACACTCGTCATCCGTTATTCTGCTACCGTTTAGTAATCACCATAGCGGATTAGCGGTTAGGCTTTTTTTTTTTTTTAATCGACCCTTTTTGCACTCTTTGTTTTTCTCTTCACAATACCATAGGAGGCGGCAACAGCGACAGCAGCAGCAAGCAGAAGCAGCATCAGGAACGAGTTTGTGTCAACAACACACCGACCGGCAGAACCACTCAGTCAGTGCGGGTGATCCCACTGCTCTTCCCATCCCCCCGCCTCCCACCCTCTTCCCTCCCCCACCCCCTGCTCTTTCCATCCCCCCCCACCTCAAGCCCTTTCACCCTCTTTTGCCGCTCTCCTACCCAATTTTTATTGACCCTAGAGAAGCTGGGACGAGTCCAGGGAATTGTTCATATGTAATGTTTCGTTTTCTTTACTTTCTGCTTTCCTTTAATACTAATTTGCTTATCTATGATTTATAAAATTAATATAGTCTTACTTTATTTATCTATTCATCCTTTACTTATCGCTTTATTTATTCATATCAACTATCTTCACTTTGTTGATTTTGTGTACACTCTAGGATATGTTTGGTTTCGAGCCATACACTTGTTCCTGACCGCCCCCACCAAACACACAACTCCTGTCAGTCTGTCCTGCACGTGACCGCCCTGATCCCACCACCATAACACACAGGCGCCTGTCAGCTGGTCCCTGCACGTGACAGCCTGACCCCCCACATACACACAACCCTGACAGTCTGGTCCTGCACGTGACAAGTCGGACCCCCCACCAAAACACACAACGCCTGGTTCAGGCTGTCCTGCACGTGGCATTCCTGACCCCCCACCATACACGACAACGCCTGGTCAGGCTGGCCCTTGCACTGGCAGCCCTGACCCCCCCCAACCAACCACACACCTGCCTTGTTTCAGCGTGTCTCCTGCACGTGACAGCCCTGACCCCCCACCATACACAGGGGAACCCCTGGTCAGGCTGGTCCCTGCACTTGGCAGTCCTTACCCCTCCACTGGGATACACACAACCGCCAGGTCAGCTGGCCCTGTGTCACGATGGCAGCCCTGACCCCCCCACCCTACACACAGAAGCCTGGTCACAGCTGGTCTGCACGTTGACCATGCCCTGACCCCCCACCATACACACACGCCTGGTCATGCTGGTCCTGCAACTTGACATTCTGACCCCCCCCCCCCCCATACACACAAATGTGCCTTGGTTTAGGCAGGTACCTGCACGTGACAGTCGTGACCCCCACCATACACACAACGCCATGTACTAGGCATGGATCCTGCACGTGGCTGCCCCGCCCTCTGTAGTCAGAGAGAAAGAACAGCGTGACCACCGGGTCGCTGTGAGGTCACCCACCAGAGAGTGGCAGTCCCCGTCCTCTGCATTCTACAGGGAAAAAAAAAACAAACGTGACCACCGGGTCGCTGTGAGGTCCACCCACCATAGTAGTGTGTATCCCAGCCTCTGCAGTCTATACATAACAAGAACAGCGTGGAACCACCGATCGCTGTGAGGGACACCACTCCACCAGAGTATGGCAGCCCCGGCCACTGGCAGTCGTAACAGAGAAAAGAACAATCGTGACGCACGCGGGTCGCGTGAGGTCACGCCACCAGAGTAGAAGCAGAAAAGCTATGTGCGAACTTGCATTCCATAGCAGTTTGGGACTTGGGCCGAGATAGGGCGAGACTAATCACGCGAGACGGACGGGGCACACCCCCTCGTCCCCCCCCCTCTTTCTTTCTCATCACATCATCCACTCTTCTTCTCTCCCGCCTCAACTCCTTCTCTCTCTCTCATCTCTCCTCTCTTGCCCTCTCCACTCCCTCTCATCCCTCTCTCTCTCTTCTCCCCCACCCTCTCTCTCTCTCACTCTCTCTTCTCCCCTCTCTACCCTGTCTCCCCCTCTCTCTCTCTCTGTCTCCCCTCTCTTCTGCTCACTTCATCACTTCTGTCTCTCTCTCTCTCTCCTCATCTCACTCGATCTTCCTACTCCTCTCTCTCTCTCTCTCTCTCTCTCGTTTTCTTCCAGGATTATCGGTACATCTGTTTTCGGTCCACTCAGCCATTTCGTCTGTCCAAAACGTATTATGCTAAAGGCACCCTGACTTCTCCGATGTTTGTACTTCCCATTTCTTATCTGAACAGGGAGTACTTTAGAATGGGAACAAAGAAATGCTGTGTTGGTTGAGTGTGTGTGGTGTGTGTGTGTGTGTGTGTGTTGTGTGCGTGTTGTGTAGTGTGTGTGGTGTTTGTGGTGTGTGTGTGTGTTGTGTGTGTGTGTGTGTGTGTGTCCGTCCGGTGCAGTGTGTTTTGTGTGTGTGTCAGTGTGTGTGTGTGTGTGTGTGTGAAGTGTGTGGTGTGACCTCCGTGGTCAAAATGGTTCCACTCGCTCCAGACAAAAACTAATGGTGCCGGATCTAACTGAAAATTTGTACTTATTTTTATTATGGGTCACGTGGATGATGCCCCAATGTTTTATTTTAGATACCGTCTTATCCGTTACTAACGGCAATAACGTGCCCCATGACTTTTTTTTCTGTCTTTGTGGAATATCTCCTGAAAGGACCTTGGCCGAGCATATTTCTGAAAATGTTATGTATTTTACATTAGGGACACGGACGATGGCCGATTTACCAGAACGCCGTTACAAGATAGCGGGTTATAACGGCCCAAAACGGTATTTTTTTCCTTAATTTTATGGAATATCTCACCGTATTGAAGATATACAAGAAGAACTTTTATATGCTTTTTTGCATCTTGGTTGGGTTTTTTTTTCCTTATTCTTTCACTGTTTCCTTGGAGGAGGTTTCGGAAGTCGAACACATCTTTTCTACCGTTTATTTACTTTCTTTATCTTTTGCCTTTACATCAGCATGTTTCTGCTTTCTACTAAATACCACCCCTCCCCACTCCTCCTTACCGCTGCCTCATATCCACCCAGTCATCACCACTGCTGTAGAAGTTTGTAAGCAATGCATGTCATCATGAACAACTGCATGTGAAAGAATTGAGCGGGATTTGGTGAATGTCTTTGCACACGTTTCTGTTTGTGTGTGTGTGTGTGTGTGTGTGTGTTTGTTGTGTTTTGTGTGTGTGAGTGTGTTTAGTGATGTGTGTGTGTTGTGTTTGTGAGAGGAGAGAGAGAGAGAGAGAGAGAGAGAGAGAGCGAGAGAGAGAGAGAGAGAGAGAGAGAGAGAGAGTGGCGCAAAAGTGACGTGCACCGTGTGGGCGGTGGCGTTTGTCCAACTCTCTCTCTCCTCTCTCTCTGGGTGTTGTGTTTGTGTGTGGTGTGTTTGTGTGTGTGTGTGTGTGTGTGTGTGTGGCGTGTGTGTGTGAGGTGTGTTGTGTGTGTGTGTGTGTGAAAGAGAGAGAGAGAGAGAGAGAGAGAGAGGGATAGAGAGAAGAGAGAGAGATAGAGAGAGAGAGAGAGAGAGAGGATAGAGAGAGAGAGAGAGGAGAGAGAGAGAGAGGCAGAGACAAGAGAGCCCAGGTTGGTGCGTGTGCTTGTTTAAAAGGGATATGCCATGTATAGAGTTGCAAAAAAGTTTATTCTTGTCCAATGTGGCCGTGGCGTAACAGAGATAAAAAGAAGTTGATCTCAAATGTTTATTACATTCTGTCAATATAAATGATACATAATATTGGTGCGTGCGTGTGATTGCGGTGCCGTGAATGAAATGCTTCGTACGAGCATGTGTTGTGTGATGGTATGTACGTGATGTGGATAGGTGTGTTGTTGTGATTTGTGTGTGTTGTGGGTGGAGTGTGTGTGTGTGTGTGTGTGAGTTTTCTTGTGTGTGTGTTTGCGTGTGTGTGTGTGGTGAGATGTGTGTGTTGAGTGTGTGTGGTGTGTGTGTGTGCGTCGTGTGTGTGAGGTGTGTGTATGATGAGTGTGTGTGGTGTGTGTGTGTGTGCGTTGCGTTCTTGCGTGCGTGCGTGCGTTGCGTGCCGGCGGTGCTTGCGTTTGTGTGTGTGTGTTGTGTGTGTGTTGGGTGTGGTTGTGTGAGTGGATGTTGGTTTGTGTGTTCATGACAGCACTGCGGGCAGTACCCACCGTGTGAGGAAGGGGCCTCCACTGGGGCATTCACAGTTGGCAGGCCTATTTATAGCCTGCCGCGCTAGTACAGAGATTAACGGGATTCCCTATGCTTCAAAGGCATTGATTGGATAGGCCATGATAACACTACGGCCGATAGACTAAGAAGCACAGAGAGAGAGAAAGAGAGAGAGAGAGAGAGAGAGAGAGAGAAGAGAGAAGAGAGAGAGAGAGAGGAGATATAGAGAGAGAGAAAGAGAGAGAGAGAGAGAGAGAGAAAGAGAGAGAGAAGAAAGAGAGAGAGAGAGAGAGGTAGGGGAGAGACAGAAAGAGAGAGAGGTAAGGGGAAGGAGAGAGAGAGATGTAAGAGAGGAAGGAAGGGAGAGAGAGAGAGAGGATATAGATCGAAGGATAGAGATAGAGAGAGAGAGAGAGAGAGAAGAGAGGAGAAGAGAGAGATAGAGAGAGAGAGAGAAGAGAGAGAGAGAGAATACGAAAACAAATACGAAAATAACGAGAATTTTAATTGTAATAGGCCTAGCAGCCCATATCATGGGATTTGAGTTCAAAGTACAATAATGACAACAAATATATTGTAACATGTCGATCATTAGACATTCTATCAAAACATGTACACCAAAGGAAGCAAAAGTAAACATGGCTGGAATAAAAAACCAGATGTATTAGAAACTGGAATTGCAAATCCTTTTTAGAGTCAGGAAAAGCCGCCACAGATGAGCAATGATTTGAATATAAAGTGTTGCTAGGATTATTTATTAGGCGATATCAATTCAGGTTTCCAAAAGCATGAATAATCTAAAACATGATGGTAATTATAGAACTTAGCGGAATATACTGTTTCCTTAGTTCCTTATATTTCGTGACATACTAAAATGAAGTGTATTTTCCGTTTCTCAACAAAACAAAATGGGCAGTATCAAATGGAGTTCACCTGAAACAATTATGACAATGTCGTAAACGATGAGGTCACCCGATGAGACCCCCAAGTCTTAATCTAGTCAAAGCATTTCGCACCGGAACATGTTTTACTGAAGTGTAAATGAAAACTAATAGATAAACGCCGAATTGAATGAACAATCAAGAGAATCATCTCTTGTTGATATGTCAAAATGCCAATCCATCCTTCTTATAACACCTATTCATCTATATTTAAAGGTTGATATGAACAAATTAACAGCTTCCGACACCTTGGCTTTCCCAAACTTGTCCCAACCATAACGATATAAAAGATTCCGCATGGAGGACACCCAAGTTTCTTTATCTTGATTCTGCAGAGTTAGTAACAAGTTAACGCTTTAAGTGGTAAACGCTGTCAGTGGCATACCTCAGAATGCGTAACCAATATTTACAATGCAGCAGGAGGCATTTAACATAAACATTTACAAAAAAGGATATCGTCCAGTCGTCACCTACCAATGCTTATTATGTTTGAAGAATGTATTTTTTAACATTGAGAAACCTATTAAAGAAAAAAGATGAACAGATTCAATTGGCTAGAAGATTTTGTTCTAATACCCCATATCTCGCCCCATACGTCAGCATGTGCTTAATTTGCCATCAAACAGTTTTGAAAAAATACTGCAGTGAGAACGAATAACCAATTGAACCATACAATACGAAATCTTGCAATTACCCCATTTTTGCACACAGGACAAATCCAAAAGAGATGTTATAATAACAGACGGGTAGAAAGGAATATACCTAAATATTTATAATAAATACTATCGACAGTGTTTTCATTCCATTATTTTCCTTCCGACCTTTGCTTGAATGGAAACATAACCACCATTCTAAATCTAACGATATTAGGATGTCCTCAAGGGATCACCAATTAGAGTCCTAATCGCTTGGACCATTCCACAGATATAAAGTTGAGTTTGAAAATCCGTATTTATTGGTATACTGAAACTAGCACAACGTCTCTGCCAAGAGGAGAATAAAAATTTCTATGAAATCCGGGATTAAGTTGAACACCAAGCTTTCCTGATCGTGTAATTTCTTTCAGCTAATTGATTAAAAAAAAGAGAAAATTAAAACAGGACTACAAATTACTCCTTGTTTAAGGCCACGAGGCAAATAAAATGTTTCTAGAACATCCCTCCAATCTAACCCAAGCTTTTACAACTTTATACAAGCTCTTAATTGCATTGAAATTTTTAACCCCCTTATCTATTTTATCTTCAAACAATCCAAAGCCCTTTCCCGAAGCACCCGAATCTGAACGACCATCTTTAAAATCAATTAAAAGCAACAACAATTTTCCTTGCGTTTAACTAACTGCTTTTGAACTAAAACGCTGTATAAAGTAAAGAATCTGATCAATAGTACTGAAATGTTTTCGAAAGCCGGCATGGGTTTTCATGAATTAATTTCTTTTTGTTCTATCCATATTGAGAGTCTTTTATTAAATAAACTAAAATTAATTACTACTTATATTCAGGAAAGATATACCTCTAAAATGATCTGGACAAGCAGTAGTCACCTTTTATATGTAAAGGATGGATTAAAAGACTCCATCCATCCAATCAGGGCATAACCCCGAAACCCTGAAAATAAAAAGCAATATTGTAACAGAAATTGTATTAATTGGTTGCCAGGTTTTGCAAAATTCAACCAAAAATACCATCTTGTCCCGAAGCCTATACCCTTTTTATAGTGCTGTTTAGCTTCCAAAACTTCATCAAAATTTATGTCTCGCTTCAAGAATAACTATATTATCATCTACCTAAAAGCTTCAATAAATCGTCGTCAACCTGTTTCCCACACCATGGTAAACGCAGCTCATCATTACTACCCATAAGCCATAATGTCAAAGAATCACTATCGTTACCATCAACAGGCAGTGAAATTGAAATACATAGTTGAAATGAATTATACCACTCCTCTTTATAATTTCATTTGAAGCGGAAGATTATTTTGAAACTTAAAGACTTCACTGTAGCCCAGAAAACTTTCGGATCATTCAATTTTTTTCTTGTAGCGTCAACAGCACCCTCGACCCCCTTTGTCCAGCTCGCTTTATCACTTAACAAAGTATTTTATAATGTTTCTTTTCTCACAATAATGCCAGTCAATCCGTGTCACGAGTGTCCTATTAAAAACTCTCAAACTTTCCCCTTAGAAGCAATCTACTTAGTCCTACATTCCAGATCGTACCAAACCTGCTTTTTGTCCCTACCCGTTGTTTACATTCTTCTTTCATACACCGCCCAGCTATATAAAAACCCTCATTAAACATTTGTCAAAGCGGCGTTAATATCCTAAAATCAACAGATCAGTTAGCTTCAGAGATGTAAATTTAAACCTCTCAGAAGCCAAACACAAATAAAAGTCTTGACTAAAATCTTACATTCCAAACCAACTTAAATAAGAATTACCCCTTTAGGCTGAGCTCTTTCTTGAATCGATTAGCAATAGCGGTAGTCCAACAACTCCAAAACAACTGCATTGTTTTTAGACTCAAATCTGCACTGAACTTTCAGCGACGAACCACAAAGGAACAAAAGGCTGCTCGACATCAAGAAATAATCAATAACACACATACCAGATGTCAGCCACATATGAAAAATTCCCATTGCACACCCAACTACAGTATCCATTAAGTATAGAAAAACTAACTGTTCACAGACATTAATGAGATATCTTCCAAAACTGTTCACGACATGATCCATAGAATGTACCCGACTTAGGATGGCTTGAATTAACATGGGTCACAGCATAGTTATCAAAAAAGTCATCAGGATAATGTCATCAAGAGGGTATCGGTACTAGTCCTAGCATTAAAATCAACCAACAAAATTAGACGTTGAACATCCGTCAAGAGCAGTTCAAGAACATCCAAAAATACACCTGTTTCAATTAGTGCAACACCATTAGTTTATTCTCCGTATCTTGTATATGCCGAGTTCATCGGAGGGAGATAATGCCACCCAATAAAACAATGTCATGATTGTGAATTTAATAAACCGTTAGAAAACTTCAAATAACTACATAAAAATTTTCATATCCCTTTCCTAATACATCAAATATATAGCAGTTAGTTCCTGGTCTGACAATTAGCACAACGCCGCCCCAGAGGGGCTGGGCTCGTTACAGAGGTCAGTCAGTTCTGACGCCGGTGAAACATAGCTTTATGCTTGTGGAAAACACTGTGAAGAAAAAGTCCTGAGAAAAATTTCCACCAGCAAATGCAAAGTCAAAATTATCCAAAAAAATATCGCTATATCAGGTTCAAAAATACGTGCCAGTCCCTCAAAGTTATAAGTTAAAAAAAGTTTAACCGTTCATTTATGAAAATTTTCTTGCTTGTGTACGAAAACTTCATCATCCACAACATTTTCATTATCATGGTCATAATCAAAATGTCACAAACATTAGAAAGAAAAACATCACAGACAGACAGACCTGATTACATGTAAACCACGTTAATCTAGAGCCAACAATCTTAACATGGCAACACATACAAAGAATGACAATTTGTCTAATGTGTATTTTTCAAAGGGGAACACCCCCCCCCCCCCGCGCCCCCCCCCCCAGTGAATACTGTCTGCAAGCAAGCTGCGATTTTTTTTGACCATATTCACGGACAACTCCAAATGCAAGGTGTCTAATTAGTGTGACTTTAACTTGTCAGTAATTTCATCAACAGAGCCTTCCGTTACATCTCTACTTTTCCTCTCACATTTCCCCATTATAACAACATCATGATAGAGAGAGAGAGAGAGGAGAGAGAGAGACTGACAGAGAGAGGCAGGAAGAGTGAGTAAGCGTGTGAGTGTGGGTGTGTGTGTGTGTGTGATGTGTGTGTGTGTGTGTGTGTGTGTGTGTGTGTGTGTTGTGTCTGCGGCGCCGCGCGCACTGTGCATGTATGGTGTATGGTGTGTTTTGTTTCTGTGCGTCCACCCCCAGTACGAAACGGCTCGGCGAGGATTAGAACCCGCCAACCCTAGGATAACGAGTCCGGTCGCTCTACCACTGAGCAATTCCGGCTCTCCCATTTTTCTGTGCCAGTTTCAGCCTCAGGACAACGCTTGCTGAATGTTTAGTTTATTGTTTCCTGCCAGGCACATCGGTGTTGTCCCGCAAATCGATGATTCTTCCATTCATGTGCAGACAGTGCTGGAGGATCAGTGCAGACAAGTGAAGGCGCTATCTCATGGGAATCAGATGTACCGTTCCAAGAACGGGCAGCTAAATGCGGGAAATAACATCTATACAAGTGCATGGGTTCTTTTTTTTTCAATCTTTTTTTTAACACGAATTCTCTATGGTCCACGAACTGACCAAACGTACTTCTGTTACGTATAATGAAAGCAACCTATACATACTGCTTCCATATGATAATAGTATTTTGTACAGCAAAGTGTAAACAACAAAACAATGTGCAAAGAAATGCTATTCACTATGTAATACTGTCACGGACCGCTAATCCGGACGGCCCTACCACACTTCCCATCCCCACACCTATTACACACTAGAGGCAACCCAACACAGCACACTAACACAGCATTACAATCATGCACACCTTCTTTATTTCACCACACACTAGGCGCCAGCACCACATCATCCACACCCACACAACCGGTATCCCACTTTTCCCTGACCCCACACTACCTCTGCAACGACCCTAGAACCCTATCCCTATGCTAAAGCACCAATTGCGTTAATATCACTGCGACCTAGGGACGCTGAGATAGCCCGCACAGTGGTGGCTAACTACTGGGGACAGGACAAACCCATGACTCTAATATCTAAACTACTACCCCCACACCTCACCCCGGACCCCACCCTTCTCTTTTGTCCCGGGAACCACTACCCGCACTGCACTGCGTCCCTACGGGAGGCAAATCAACAAGTACCCTACACTGTGTGGCCACCACGACCCAAAAGGAGGCAGTAGCTAACAACCCTAACCCTACTCCCTAACACACAACACCCTCCTCTACCCCACCTATGGACAACCCATCCCGGTCCGGAGAGCTCCAGTCCTATTCGCGCTGGTAACTTGGCCCCCACATGCTATCAAAACCTCTCCGAAGCCTGTGCCCTCCGCGCTGACCGTGGCCTCCCACAGTCCGACCTCCCCGAAGACTCTACACCCCGGTGCTGACCGTGGTCTTTTCCAGCAGCCCGACACCTGGCTCCCCCAGAGCTGGGCACAACCATAACGCACACCAGGCGCCCCTCTCGACAGTCCGGGGCTCGAAGACGCCTCCATCCTCTGAAGGCCCCCCCCTACACTTGCGGGTGAGGGAAGGTCTGGTGCGGCGCCCTCTCACAAGACGCCTGAACAGGGAAGAGCAACAGGTGGCAGGAGAACTCCCGGAAAGAAAGCCCCCGGGTCGCTGTGAGGAAGCTGCTCACAGACGCCGCCCGATTGGCCCTGGATGGATCTCCCTCTCCCCTGGAAAGCAGCAGGCAACGGGAAACCGACGACACCTGCCAGCACGCGGCAGAGACTGCGGTGGTCTATGACCCCATCCCCAGGAACGGAGCCAGGATACCTGCTGACAACTGTAGGCCACAACTGTAATGTTGCAACTACCCTAGTCATGAAGGCTCATAGCTACAGTGTAAAACTTTAAACCTCTCGCCATCTCCCATGCCTACTACCCACTCGGGAATGAGAGTGACCACTTGAATTTTGAATAACTACAACCCCCTCATAACCCGTTACATATGAGTTATCAGATCCATTCCCTGCCAACCTTTCCAACACAGAAAACAATATTCACTCTGACCAATCTACGCAATACATATTAAATAATGACTCGCACTCAAATCTCGGAGAAATAAATCCAATCTAAGCAATCCAACACGACTTCCAAGGGCCGCCCTTAGAAAATAACTAAATAAACTAGGAAATTGTCAATTTCACAAGGAAATGTTCCACATAGTAATCAGCATTAATACACATCTCTCAAAAAAAAGACCAAAAAAAAACGCTATCAATATTAGGGGTTCACAGTTCTAGCATTTCATACAAAGAATCGGCATCGCAGCAACAATCCTTCCATACACATTCTTACCCCTCTTTGCACGCTCAATTATATAACAGATATCATACATGATTTGTTCGCGCAAAAATTTCTATCCAACACCGCGACTCACATGTCAACGCTAGTCAAATAACCCAGTGGTTAATCCTTGTTCTCAACACAACCAAACCTTCATACAAAATTACATGCTGTAGATCCTCCGTTTTTATCCTATCAACTGCAGATCTACCCGCCTTAAACTTATACCTATACCCTTCTTTTCCGACTACTAAAAATTTCAAAATGGGACGTCTCCCGACAACCTAAGATAGTAATTCATCTCCAACCCTATTCAGTCACAAACACTACTTCCATGCATGTGTGACGACTGTCATTTACTTTAAAAAAAAAAAACAACAACCTCTAACCATAGGACTCACTGTCCTTAACCAAAAATACGTACGTCCACAGATACAGTCTGCACGCGTCACTCGACACCCCCATCGATAACCATACTCGTAAAGAAAGTGGAAAAGACACCAATATACGGTTGACTGGTTCACAAACCGTACTCCATAATAAACCACACGACCACACAAATCATCCTTTGCCCTACTGCACAGTTAACCCTTCCAATGCTGTGCAGGTCAACTACCGGAAATCGTTAATCAAGTTCACCGAACCTCACTCTTTACAACTGAAATGGAGCACAATCCCTTTACGTATGCACGCAGACAACATCTGCACCTGACTCGATTATGATCCTCCACAAAATGCAACCCTCGTATTACTTCCTTAACTGACCCCCCCCCCTGCCCCCCTGAATTAAACATGAACTAATCACAACCAATAACTACATCACCGTCCATCAACGGTTAATTATATCGAACCCACATTGTCAGCCAACTGTCACAAGACAATCGAACTAAGGAAACCACTATTACACTACTTACAGAATAAACAAAACAGGTAACAACACACACCGGCGTGACTGGAATTTCAATCACAGAACCAAGACGACATCATCCTATGACAACCAGTAATACGCAACTAACACAATACAACTAAACATAGACATGCGACCACTACAGTACAACGTCGCCAAAATACAAGACAGCATGACGAACTCAATACCATGAACCTAACAAATCACGTCACCAGGACAGAAAGACGTTCAACCACACCATTTCGGCAACAGGCAGAAGTGGCAGCAAATCAAGAGACGACACAGAACCCTGTCACAGGCCAAGGGCACACCAGACCCGACGAGGACCTGGCCCTAACTATTACTCGAAAGTCACTCAAGCTCAACGAACGGCCTCCAACCGCCGCACACAAGGCACGTCCACCCTTCCGACGAACACCAGGTGGACCCCCCGAAGTGAAGCTACCCCCAACAGAGAACATTAAAAAGTTCATTCAAGGCTTTTACTGGCCCTCAATAAATTTCTGGCATTAAAACTAGAATAAACATTTTACTGTACTCTGACAAGTAAGACTTCAACAATGAATTAAAAAAGATAATCCATCACACATTTTTTCAATAACCATAAAATAACGATTTTTTACAAAACAAACATACTGTGTAGGATTATCCATTATCAATACAATTTACTAAACTTTTCAGATTTGAGTTTTTGTAATTAATCCAGCGTATTCCTGATCCTTTTCAAATAACAACATTTTCACAGCAGACATTCCACAAATGAGTCTCTGTCTTTCATGTGAAATAAAACTACAGTCTTTTAACTGTTCTCTAAAGTCTTTTCAAAACTGAGTTAAATTTCTGACATAAACTCCACACACTTATTCCAGCATGTCTTACACTGAAAGCCAGTTTTTGACAAAAGTGGTTTCTCTATTAACTATGTCTCTTTCTGCCGAACAGTCATCTATAGATAAATAGTGTTTGGCGTTCCTTTAAAACTTTATAAAAGTAATACTAAACACTCACTTATAATCTTAATTGCTAGGACAACTAAATATATGTCATCATCTGTCCCATATAAAACCTTCTAACAGTGAAATCTTTGTTCCCATACAAGCGTTGGACATGAAATTACAATATAATCAAAATTAAATCGAAAAACTGTTTGTAATCGGTCGAGACAAATATTGTTTTTTTCCTCAACCAGTTTGTCCCACAAATCCAATGAACATGAGGAGTTTTTGTCATAAAATTTAAACTGCTCCTAGTTTTAAAACAGGATTTAAATCTAATCCATTATTATTTCATCATTACTTTCTGTTAAAAAAACCTGTTCAGTAAAATAAAATCATATGAGGCCTAAATGTTTAAGATTAATCAATTCAGTTCTGTAAGATTGTTTTTATTAAGTCAACATTTGAATTTTGTTGCATTTTGTTATACCAAATATCCTCACCATTGTGAAGAACGACGAAGTAACTTTAAGACGTTTTAACGTCAAAGATTTGCCACTAATATTAATTCCCTTTATAAAGGACGTCACTAACGCCCACAACCCCATCCCTCTCCTCATCTTTAAAGACAGAAATTTCAAATATCATTGTGAACGTGTCTCCTAATTTCCTATGTGGAAAGAACTGTAATTTTGTGAAGCTTTCTTTAAAACCGTTTCTCTTCTGTGGAGGATGTACTGTTTTTTTCCATACGGCGTTATTTCAATCTCTTTCCGACTATTGTCCTCTGGCATAAGACTTACATGTAAAGGGCCAGAGTTGAATGCTTTTCTGAAACTTTTTTGACGGCTAAAAAATGTAAATGGGCTTATGAATTCAAATTTTATTTCCCATTCTAAATATGGTTCTAAGTGCCATTTGCTGTCAGGTTTTCGAACTATTTTATATTCATACTGGCCAGCATTATTTGCTTCTACATTGCGTAGTTGTTCTAGTTTAGGAAACTTTTTGTTGTCGCTAACCTCTTTGCGTTTATAATCACCATCTTTAGTGTACTCAAAACCATACAAAGCACCTATCTCACCGTTCTGTTCAAAGTCCGCAACGTCTGCAAGGTCTTTTAATTCTAAGGTTATACACCTTACAGGTGCTAATGTAACTACTGGTTCTTCTGGCCCACGCGACATTTTTTTTTAGTACTATATTATTTTATTTCCAAAACAATGAGCAGGTTATCACATTTTACGACTTTCCCCGTTTTGTCTGTGATTTTTATATTAAAGGATC
>JAFLJL010018664.1:37323-53321 GCA_018398815.1 Conus ventricosus | reverse complement strand
TGACCCTCCCACAAGCTAATCTTTTAAACTGTAAATTAGGGAATTGTATAATTTCATAACCGCAATATGCAGCTTTCCCTGATGGAAGAGCTCTTAAAACAGTTGAGGGCCTTCCATCATATAAGTTTTCATCAGTGCTCAGTTCATCTAAATGAACATAGAGTAATGAATGTAATGCAAGATCGAGCGGACTTTCCCCCTCAAACGTAGTTTCATCTAGCGAAACACTAAAACTATGAGTGGGAAGATTGACAGTTGTAAAGCCTAACATTTTAGCTAGCTCTCTATCAAAATAGTAAGCTACTTCTTCAGGCTTGAATGATAACATTGTTTTCAGATTCGCATTGTTAAGTTTGAGAGTAATGTCAAAGTTACTCATTGCTTCTTTTAGTGAGCAAAACCCGTAATAACCATCAGGTATTGTTAACTGGCTAACTTTGGCCCATGTTTTGTCAATTTTTTTAATCTTATTATTCTTCTTTGATTCACTTATATTAAACCATACAACTTTGTAAAATATTTCATGAAGCGCAACCATTCTGGTTCCGCAATTGTTATCAATAGCATGTTCTAAAAACGAAGGACGGTCTTGAGTTGTTATTGTTACAAACATTTTTTAAACGAAATAAAAATGAGTGCATTCAAATATACTAATGCAAAATATTCTGTTGGGCCGCACTACAATCTTAAAAATATAACAACTGATACTCTTGACATTTCTGTGACCCAGACTGACACCTTTCAAGTAAAGGTGAGTACGCCATTGAAGAGCTATCTTAACCCCCCTATTAAAAAAGACTACATCGCGAAAGTGTGGTTCAGTCATCCGATGCAGTTTTATCAGAACCAGTTAAACTTTGCTGTGTTTTGTGCAACAACTGGGTGTGGAGTGTCGTATGCTGATCATTTAAATCATCCTGATCCTTTGGTGAGGTCAGTATACAGATTTCATTTCTATTACACCTTCAGACGTATTTTGACTGAACTGCAAGCACCATTGCCAAATGACAAACCGTTTAATCCATTTAGCAACCGAATAGACATGAAGGCTTTTGAAAGGATCTGTAACGAATTCAATATTAATGTTAAGACAGACTTTAGACAAAAGTTGGATCTTAATCATGGTCTAGGCACCCCTTATTTTTGGGGCGTGCACAGAAAGTATAACTATGACTGGAATCCTCCTTACACATCTTTCTCTTCAGACACAACTGGTCACCTCGGGTCCATAGAGCAAGAGCATAAAACAGCATGGACAACATTTATCTTAGACACTTCTAAGGGCCTAACTAGAGCAGGAATAGAACGAATAAACGACTCTATTCGTACTTACGTTTGGTGTTTGCTAGGTTCGCAAGCACAGACAAGGTCGAGCATAATTAATCCTTCTACTGGCTTTGATGCACAAAAACAATACTTAGCAAATTTAGAGGACGCCATTAATTCTACAGTTGATTTGCCTTCAAGTATTAAAAGGTACCAAAATGTTTTACAATACGCAAGATCGAAAGTAGACTTTGCTGTTGGCACTGGTTTATACATGCTGCCTTCTGACCTCAGACTCCAGGTAGGAACAATAATAAACTACAACAATGAAATCCTTGTGGCAGGTAATGAACAGAAGGTTGGAAAAAACGACATAAATTCTGAGCCAGTAATATTACAAACAATAAAAAAACAAGATGACCCCCCAAGATTAAGTCATCCAATCCCGATGTCCCAAGCCCAAAGGTCGTTGAAGAAGTCCAAAAAAATAATGACCATGAATATGAAAAGACGCACTAGTTGTTGGATTAACTTGCTTAGGATTACTCGGTCTTATTTTACTAAATATTAACCCAACTATTAAGAGAACTAATGTCCATAAGTGCTCGGCCATAAAGCCAACTACTTTGCTTGCAGTAGACAAAAGCCAGCTAACGATACTCCCTAATATACCTGGCAAAGAGTCTATAGCTTTACCAGCTAATTTTTTTAATAAACTCGCAAGATGATCAAGCTGTTTTTTTACCCATGATTTATCAGGTGGCGATGGAGGTGATGGCGATGGAGGTACTGGGATTTGACCTCCACCGCCTGTAATAGCCAACGCCAGTGTACTTATTGCAAAATCCTAAGGCTGTTATAACGCTTGCTAATGTGACGCCTTGCTCTCTAAACAGTGTTCTTATTCGTTCTGCTAGCGTCGTGTCTTCATATAAAATTCTTTGGATAGTTTCTCTTATTCTGCTCACTTGAGTTCGTAATTGTTCTCGGTTAGTAGACAACACTTCTAGTCTTGCTGATCTTTCTTGTTCTAGATCTTTTAGTCTTTGTGTTATTCTTTCTTTAATATCAAGTCCTAAGTTGGCCTCGTTAGCCTCAGCGAGTTTTTTTTCTTCTCTTTCTATATGCTCATTTAGTTCAGTCAGTTTTGCTAAATGTTTATTAATTCTCCTCTGAAGGTTCTTAAAGTACGATCAAGGGCTTTAATTCTCTTATAGGCCCCTCTATATTTTGCTTGGGCAGCGGCGGATCATTTATAGTTTGTAATGCTGTTTCTTCTTCTTCAGTGAGTTCTGCTTCTACTGTATTTATTACTTTGACTGTTGTTTGACTTAAATCTTGAAGTTCTATGTTTGTATTTCGCTATCTGTTGGGAGTTCTTGTAGTGTGTTTTGAAGTTTAGCAACTGCCTCCCTATTTAATTCTGGTTTAGTAAAGCCAAGGCGATTTCGATCTTCCACCCTAAGTCTTTGTCTAATTGTATTCATGCCTACAAACTTTGATGAGTCTCGTTTATCTGTAAGCTGAACACGTTGTCCTTGCTTGTTTTTTACATACAAATGGTCATCTTTTACTTCAAAATCATCAGGGTATATAGTTTCGGAGGTTCTAGTCCTAAATTTGGTATAATGATCTGACCTTACTTTCTGTTAATTCACGCCTTTGCCGCGCTTCTACTATTCATCATGTAATGAGAGCCTCGAGCGATGCTGCTCCCAAGGGGAATCACTATGTCGTCTCCAGGATTAAAATCATAATCTTCATCTTCAATGCCTGCCATGTTTTTAAATAATTAACTTTTTTATTTTGTTTTATAAAAAAATGTTACATGCATATGGCTCGATTCTTGACCCGCATAGAAGACTGAAAGAGCCCTTTGGCGTGAAGGGAAATAAACGGAATATTACTGTTCCAAATAATCCATCTACTATTGATGCAGATCAAATTCTTACTGTCAAATTTCCAGACCTAGGAGCGGATGAAGTGATTGTGCCAGGCTCTGCACGTCTTACTTTCAAAATAGAACTCGCTTCAACAACAGACCCAAACAGGACGGTTGTACAGAATCTGGGGCAGGCAATCGTTAAGAAAATTTCTATAAAACTTGAGGGACAGAGAATATTTTCTTTACATAATGCAGACATATTTTTAACCTATTCTGATCTATGGCTAACCGGGAATGAAAGGGCTGATCTTGCGTTTCAAGGAATCGAAAATGAAGAAGCACTAAAACATAGAATAGGCGCCGCAGACGCTAAAGACGGCAAAAGTTTGTAGCTGTAAGTTATGCGTATGGAAATCGCTTTTTCATACCCCTAGATTTTGAGTTGTTAAAAGCGCATGCCCCATACTTTCAAGGAGCATTAAAAGACAGATTGTCATATGAACTAACTTTTAATGACCACAAATATGTTATTATATCTGAAGACACCGAAGCAAAGTACAGCATTTCTGACATCTCGTTAGAGTTTGACGTTGTTAGCAACCCTGACTTAGCGAGGTTGATCCAGCAACAATATCAGTCAAATTAGCAATATATTACGAAAGAGTGATTCATCATTCTAAATATCCTAAAAGCAAGGCAGACACTATATGGAATTTTAGTTTTAGTGCCACAGCAAGATCGCTTAAAGGTATTTTATTGCTGTGTGAAAATGAAGAACCATTCAAAAGACAAACTGAAAATTTTGTTAATCCTAAAATAACGAAAGTGCAATGTACAACTGAGGGTAGTCTAACCAAATCTACGCTAGCGGGCTTAAACCTTATCAGCATTTTGATGAAATAAGAAAACTGTTTGGAGGCGGGAGGTGTAGAAATCCAACAGTTGACCTTGTGTCTAAAGATCTACATCTTCACAGTGTTAGACTTGATCATTATTTAACAACGAAATACGGTTTATGGATTGACCTAAGGTCAACGGAGGATAATCAGTTACATGGAAGTGGGAGAACTGTTAGAGACATAATAAACATTCAAATTGATAAAGAAAAAGAGGCGATAAACCACTTAATGTGTATTTGTTTTTAATATATGATGCGCAGCTGAATATTCAAGATAACAGATTAGAAAATATACAATACTAAATTATTTTTTTATTTTTAAAAAATGCATGTCTGTTCAGCATTATCCGAGAGTACCTAAAGAAGAGACAGTAGGCAATTCTGCTGCTATAGAAACCCCGACATAAAAACCTTCAGATTAACAAACATTACACAAATGCAGCAAGTACTAGAGCAAGACCTTTCAAAATACAGCAAAGCCAAACGAAGGTATTTGCTGCCTTTAATGCTGTTACCTATGTTAATACTGGGCATCGACTATAAGTGCTCTATCAGCAGGAACGAGTGTTGGTCTCTTAGCAACAGGCATAGGCGCACCCGCAGCTTTACCTCTAGGCGGTTTGTCTTTAGCTCTTGGCCTGTGTTCATTAGCTGTAGTGCTGCTAGCAAAAATTAAAAACTAAACTCCAAAAGCACACAGCTATGGTTCAACTAATAACAGCTAAACTTAGTTCCTTCAAGCTGACAATAAATAAAGCGCTAGCTGACTCAAACATCACGGATGAAGAATTTAATCGTTTACAGGCCGATTTTGATGACTACAAAAGACAAAAGTTTGATCTTCAAAGAAAGGCAAGGACAACTTTTCTCAACAGCCAGACACTGAGCAGATAAAAAAGGAATGTTTAAAAAGTAAACGAAACATTAAACTCTGTTCTAACAGCTCACATTAACAACGCCAAAGGGTGTTTATACTTTAGTTTATGAGTCCAAGCACAAAAAGACCGTTGATATTGATTCTGATTAATTATTTTTTTTAATTTAAATAAATATTTTGAGTTAGAAAAGACAACTCAACATGGCTAAAATATATGAAGGCCCAGATGAATTGTTTTTGAAGGAATGCTCGAGGAAGAGCGTTTGTCAAAAGCTTTAAATGATATTAATCTAGAAGTCATTGATCCTGCAAACGTACAGGCAAGCGTTGTTCATGCTATTTCTCAAGTTCAGGTAAACTAACAATAGACCCGCCAGTTAAAGTAATGTTAGCTGTTTTAATCGACTATATAACAATAAATGAAGAAAATCTAGAAGTCTGGGTCTCAACTAAACAACAGACTATTCTTTCCTCTAATGACTTAACACCCGGTTTGGGCAGACGAACTGCTTACACACAGTTTGATGTGGCCGCTGAAGAAGCCAAAATGAGAGGCTCTGGTTGGTCAGAGGGCGAAGTCTTAGAGATCAGATTAAAGCAGGCTAAGTATGAGCCGATTGTTGGCAGTCTTACTTTCCACTACCTCCAGCATTAGTAGCAAACAAGCAGTTCTAAACATAAAGAATTCAGACAACAAATGTTTTATGTGGTGTGTTCTTGCAAGGCTTCATTACGTCCGCAAAAACGCAGAGAAAGTATCTAACTATCAGCCTTACATCAATGATCTTAACTTTAGTGGAATATCCTTTCCTGTTAGCGTGGACAAAATTGATCAGTTGAAGAACAAAACAAACCAATAACTGTTAATGTATACACACGGTCTGAGAAAACAAATTTGGTGCCTATTAGAGTGTCTAAAGACAGCCCAACAATAGGTGATCCAGACAAAGCCATGTTGACTTACTCCATAATGTTTTCACCAGCAGGGCTACCACATTACACATTAATACGAACAATGAGTAGACTAATGCGGCATACTTCAAAAAATCATGGCAAACAAGAATTCTGTAGAAAATGTTTAACAAGAATGCCATCCTTTTCCAGCCGCGCTTGAAACATATAAAACATTGTAAAAGTTCTGTAGACTGTAATACAGAACTAATTACACCGAGAGAAGGCAGTAAAGTTAGTTTTAATAACTGGAAACGGCTGCAAAATGCTCCATACGTAGTTTACGCAGACTTTGAATCACTTATTGTTCCTTATGAAGGGCCGGCGCCACAGAAACTTCCTAAAACAGCCTTTGTGAGTAATCATCAGATTTGTTCATTTGCTTTCATCGTTGTCAGGTCGGATGGCGTCCATTCAGCACCAGAATTATATAGAGGACCAGATGCTGCAGAATACTTCTTAGAACGCATGCAGAAAGTGCGTAATGACTGTTCTAATAATCTAAACTTATCTGAAATCATAATGACGCCCGAAGACCAACAACAGTATATATCAGCCACACATTGTTGGATTTGTGGGGCGGCCTTGGTTGCCGCGGTTTAGAACTAATGTCTAACAGTGAGAGGCAATCCGACAGTAAGAGACCATGATCACATTAGTGAAAGTTCAGAGGAGCACACATAGTAAATGCAATCTTCAACTAAAGTTTGAACCAAAGACATGGAAGCGCCTATATTCTTTCACAACTTGCGAGGTTACGACTCTCACCTTATAATGCAAGCAGTAACCGACGCCTTCAGGGTAACATGCATTGCACAGTCATCAGAAAAGTACATGTGTTTCACTTTAAATAACATGTCTTTTTATGACTCTATGCAGCACATGATGGGATCATTAGAGTCGCTGGCTATGTCCTTAAAGTCCTGCCCAATAACGGAAGAATATTTTGACCCAACTCTTGTTAAAGGGTGTTTACCCTTATGAATACATGAACAGTTGGGAAAGGTTTGACGAAGATACACTTCCGCCTAAAGGCGCGTTCTTTTCTAGTCTTAGAGGAAAGGAAATCAGTGACTCCGATTACCAGCATGCTCAAGATGCGTGGCAGAAGTTAGAGTGTAAAACAATGGGAGACTATCATGATTCATACTTGATGGCAGATGTATGTTGTTGGCGGACGTCTTTGAAAATTACAGAAAGACCTGCATAAAACATTATAGCCTGGATCCTGCGCATTACATTTCTGCGCCCGGGATGAGCTGGGATGCTTTCTTAAAGTTTACTGGAGTACAGATTGATTTATTGTCTGATTTACCAATGATTCAGATGATTGAAAACGGATTGCGTGGAGGAATTAGTATGGCGTCGCACCATTACTGTAAAGCAAACAACAAATACCTAGATGATTATGATCCAAGTAAAAGGTCTAACTATCTCATGTATTTAGATGCAAACAATCTGTATGGTTGGGCAATGGCGCAATCGCTTCCATTACGCAACTTTAAAATGTACACAGGCGACAATTTAAAAAATATTCAAAGAGCATTAAAGTGGTTGAGCAGTTTGACGCCTGATCAACAGCGTGGTTTCATTCTAGAAGTTGACTTAGAATATCCTCAGGAACTCCATGACCTGCATAATGACTATCCGTTAGCAGCAGAAAGTCTAAAGATGGCAAAAACAGAACCACCTAAACTTGTGCCTAATCTTCGGGGCAAAAAAATTATGTCTGTCATTACAGACTTCTGCAATTTATTTAAGACATGGTTTGAAGTTGACAGCTGTTCAATCGTGTAATTGCTTTGATCAAGAACAGTTCATGAAACCATACAATTGAAAGCTTGGCTGTGTCTGGAGTGGCACTGTCTTCATCTGTCCGTGGGCAGGGGTGATTGGGTCTGTGGGGTGTGCTCGGCAGCTGGAGGGTGGTGTTTTTCGCCGGTGGGCTCTGCAGTCATGAAATACGGGCTGGTACACCCATGGGGATGCTACTTTAAGGCTGTTATGAGCTGCATCCTGTAGTCTAATTACCTCTGTTCAGGAGCAGTTATGTCCCTTGATATCTTAATGGAGTGTCCTGTGCGTGCCTGTACCCATCGTCAACACAGCGCAGGCCTCCAAGGGTGGTACAGGACTGCTCTAAAGGCAGGTGAAGACAGTGCTTCTCTGGGTCCTCCCCAGCACCTTCGGGTGTTTCTTTTCTTCTTTGCCTTAACTAGCTGACCCTGGAGAAAGGTCGTGACGGTGAGGAAAGACCCACTGACCACAGGGAAAGTCCTGTTGACAGTGGGAAAGACTACAACTTTGGATTCTCTCTTGAGGGCACATAAGACCGTATGGCGAAAGCTTGGCTGTGTCTGGAGTGGCACTGTCTTCATCTGTCCGTGGGCAGGGGTGGTTGGTCTGTGGGGTGTGCTCGGCAGCTGGAGGGTGGTGTTTTTCGCCGGTGGCTCTGCAGTCATTGAAATACGGGCTGGTACACCCATGGGATGCTACTTTAAGGCTGTTTAGACTGCATCCTGTAGTCTAATTTACCTCTGTTCAGGAGCAGTTATGTCCCTTGATATCTTAATGGAGTGTCCTGTGCGTGCCTGTACCCATCGTCAACACAGCGCAGGCCTCCAAGGGTGGTACAGGACTGCTCTAAAGGCAGTGAAGACAGTGCTTCTCTGGTCCTCCCCAGCACCTTCGGTGTTTCTTTTTCTTCTTTGCCTTAACTAGGCTGACCCTGGAGAAAGGTCCGTGACGGTGAGGAAGAACCACTGACCACAGGGAAAGTCCTGTTGACAGGGGAAAGACTACAACTTTGGATTCTTCTCTTGAGGGCACATAAGACCGTATGGCGAAAGCTTGGCTGTGTCTGGAGTGGCACTGTCTTCATCTGTCCGTGGGCAGGGGTGGTTGGGTCTGTGGGGTGTGCTCGGCAGCTGGAGGGTGGTGTTTTTCGCCGGTGGGCTCTGCAGTCATGAAATACGGGCTGGTACACCCATGGGGATGCTACTTTAAGGCTGTTATGAGCTGCAATCCTGTAGTCTAATTTACCTCTGTTCAGGAGCAGTTATGTCCCTTGATATCTTAATGGAGTGTCCTGTGCGTGCCTGTACCCATCGTCAACACAGCGCAGGCCTCCAAGGGTGGTACAGGACTGCTCTAAAGGCAGGTGAAGACAGTGCTTCTCTGGTCCTCCCCAGCACCTTCGGGTGTTTCTTTTCTTCATGAAGAACACTGATCTCAGAACTAAATCCACAGATGCTTCAGAAAAAGACTTTTTCAAGCTGATGAACAACAGCTGTTTTGGAAAGACTATGGAGAATCCGCACAAGCGTAAAGAATGTCAGATTGGTCACCAGAGAAAACGAAGCAATTAAGCTGACTTCTAAACCTAATTATCAGGACTTCAGAAGATTTCATGATCAGCTTTTTGGTATAATGATGAAAAAAAGAAAGTCAAATTGGATAAGCCCGTTTTTTATTGGGTTTACTGTTTTAGAATTATCAAAGCTTTTGATGTTAGAATTTCTTTACGACTACTTTAAGCCCTTGTATCCGGAGTCCAGAGTACTTTACACAGATACAGACAGTTTTGTTATAGATATCCCTACTGAAGATATCTATAAAGACATGGAATTAGAAGTAGCTAAAGGGCATGCAGGATGGTACGACACATCCGATTATCCTAAAGATTCGCCTTTGCATTCAATGTTAATAAGAAGGTTTTAGGAAAGATGAAGGATGAATTATCTGGAGGGGTGATCAAGGAGTTTGTTGGGTTAGGTAAAAAATGTACAGTATTTCGAGCCAGGAGAAAACTATCAAAAAAGCAAAGGGAATATCTCGCATGTTGTGCAGTCGAGCATATCGCATGACAACATAAAGAAGCGTTGTTCAATAAACATATTTTTCATCATGACAACGTAAAACTACGATCTAATCTACATGAGATCAACACAACTGTTGTAACAAAGAGTCATTTTAGATAGAACAAACACTAAACGATATTTGTTAACCAGAGTTTTCATATGCAATTGGGCACTGTAGAACGGCATATTTATATATTTTCTTCGTCCGCGGGTTCATATTTTCCCAACTTTATCTATAAGCTCAATCGCATCATATCAATTCAGACAAATTTTTCTCATGTTTGCTTGGCGTGCTCGAATTTTTTTTATTATTTCAAGATATTCTTTATCCCATTTTTGATAGTCAAAATTTGGGATTTTGGGTTGTAGGTGATCTGGATGCATTGCCCTGTACCGATGAATCCTGCAAATGTTTCCTTAATAGCAGAACACATATCATATGATTCTCGTATTAATTCCAAGGTCTTTTCATTTATCATTCTTGCTTCATTCTGAGCTTCCATTTTAAACTCAAAATATTTACGTAAATCAGTTAAAGCGGAAACTGTGTCTGTGGATTATCTGCAGTTCTCCTTCACAAAAGATCTTTGAGGGGCTGGTTGTTTTGTTGTGTCAGTTTCTCGTAAATAATACATGGGCGGATTCATCTTTACAATTCTTTTTATTTCATACGGATCACACTCCAAACTGGATCGGTTGCCCTGATGCGAGTGTCCCCTTCTGCTTCTCCCGGTAAATAAAGGTACCTTACTTTCAAGCCAAATGGTAATAGTTTGCTGGTGTACTGGAGTCTTCAGCAACATTTATTGTTTGTTCTTTGATGCTTGTACTGGTTTTAGACCTTTAAATTCTTCATTATTCATTGCACGTAGAACTGAGGGCAGTCTTCTAACCCATTCTGTGTTGCGAGAATTGTCAATCAGCTCTCTATGATACTGGTAGGAGAAAAGCCTTTCAGATAACTGTTTGTTAAAGTTTTCAACCAAAGCCTGTGATCTGTGAACTCCTGGAATGCCTCTTTTAATGGTAACTCTATGTTTTAACAATAATTGATTCACTTGGCCTTTAAATTCTTTTCCATCATCGACTTGAATCATGCGAGGGATAAGTTAGTGGGCCTCGTTGGTATATCAGTTGTATGGCAACAGCAACAGCAGAAGCACTCTTTTGTGTTAATGGTTCCGCATCTTTGTATCTTGAAGCTATGTCAATGACTGTAAGTGCGTACTTAAATCTTTTTCGTCTAATCGTATCATGGGGTAAATATAGAAGGTCCATTTGATGGGTGTCGTTCGGTATTGTATTCACAAAGTGTGGTCTCTGTATTCGCCTAGGTGCAGGTAAATAAATTTGCCAAATCGCTTGTTTAGATAACCATTCTTTCGCTGTTTGTTCGCTAACTCCCGCTGCTTGGCTTAGCTTTTTAATTGCCGTGATTCCCTTCCAATATCCTTTTGGCGAATAATAGATTTTGTTCATTTTTTATTCAGCCAATATTATGCGCAACAAAATACACAATGGTCATGCCAAAGACAATAACAACGATTTCTTGCATCTTTTGTTTTTCTGATGGATGATAAAATCGCTGAATTTTGGTGGGGGCAATGTCTCGATTGGCTCGCCTGTTACAAGATAATATTCTTTTATCGCTTGATCAACATCTTAAATGTGTAAGCTGCATGTCCCTGTTTTTCAGTTTGTTATTAATAAAATCTAACTGCTCAATTCTCTGCTTTTCATAGTGATCTTGTGCTGCGGCTAGTTGCTCCATACTTTGTTATGCTTTTTCTCTCACCGTCATCTCGTAGTTTACTAAATGCGTAATTACTTCGCTAAAAGCAAGCGCATTAACCACAGCACCACCTATCATCATTACGAGTGAAGCCATTTTATAAATAGTATTTTTTTAAATTTTACATATTGTACTGTCTGGAATTATTCTTGCTTAACTAAAAATCTTTCGTAGCAAATGAAGCTGTAATAATAGCAATCAGCTTTGCTGAGTCTTCAAGTCTAGTTTGCCAAGATCTGCCGGTTTTATTTTTAACAGGCTTTTACCAAGCATGTGTATTCTAACTTAGGCCTCCAATAACAGCCGAATGGTATATCAAGGTTGGTAACAGTTTTTTCGGTGCTCATTTAAAAAAAAAAAAATAATTATAATTAATTAAAAAAAAACATGAACAGCGATGATCTACTACAGCAACAGGGCAGCCTAAACCTTCCTGAACTTATGACTACAAATGACCAGGTTGATGACCAAGCTATTATGCCTAAAAAGGAGAGGCTGTATTCTTGGCAGCATGTGGGAAAACAAAACAGTTCCTCGAAATGAATTCAGCATAGAACAGATTCAACAGATGTCGCCACAAGACATGTAAAGTATCATAACAGGTATGAAGCGCAACTAGGATCAAGAATGGTAAAAAGTGTAGGCAAACGGTTCTTAGTTTGTACACTAAACTATAAGTAAATTTGCGCCTATTGATTCTGAACAAGACTTTATGTATGATTTAACGCAGGATCCAGTTTTAACAAAGTCATTAGAGTCTCTAGGATGTGATCTATATTACAGATTTGGAACATTATTGTCGCCGCTAATCATGGGATTAATTACTTTAATCATATAGATTTTGTTTCCCTTCAAAATGACCGAGCAGAAAATCAGCAGAATCAGAAAACATTGAATCCGGTGGAGAAAGCAACCAGTAAAAAGCCTGGGCGCGTTGCAGCAGGAAAAAGATTAGCAGAGTAGAACAAACAAAAAAAATTAAAGGCACAAGCACAGAATGAAAAGTGCCAGAGCCGCAGCCAGTTGTTTCAATGCCAGCTATAAAACACCAGAACAAGAACAAGCTGATTCAAGGCCTACACCGCCAAAGTCTTCATGGAATATTGTACTTAAAGCAATTGTCATTTTTGGCGGTATTGCTGCTGGGGGTGGTTTATTACGGTTATAAAATATATAAACAAAGACGCCAAAAACCAAAGCAGCCAAAACAATCTCAACCACTAAATACAGAAGCCGAACACAAAAGCATGCCAGAACCACCAACAACAAAAGATCATTTTGATCCATTTCAGATGCAATAATACTTTAAGAACTTAATAAATAATTATAAGTTTACTTGAATAAGAACTTGGTTGTACTTAGAGGATGACTTATTACAATCTTGAGGTGACTTAAGTTAAGAACTTGAGGTGACTTGATCAAGAACTTATTAAGAACTTAGAAGTGACTTAAGTAAAAACTTAGAAGTGACTTGAGTAAGAACTTGAGGATGACTTGAGGGCGACTTAAGGACAACTTGAGTAAGAACTTAGAGGTGACTTGGGGTAACTTAAGTTAAGAACTTAGAAGTGACTTGAATGTGTGCATGCGTGGGGTGGGTGGGGTGTGCATGCGTGTGTGTGTGTGTGTGTGCGCGCACCTTTGATTAATTTATAAGAAATGGATGTTCAGAATATAATATAGTTATTATCAGTAAAACAACAAAACAACAACAATAACAGCATATATACAAGCATGATTGCACACACACACACACACACAAGATAGGGAGTGCTTGCATGGAGAAATGTGAAAGGATTTTATGGTTCGCGCTTGAGCGCCGTAAATTCAAGACGGCTGTCGGTCTCTCTGCCAACTGAAGATTATTCAAAGCAGCCACAAGTGCATTTATCAAAAGCTTGATTAATAAACAAGACAGTTGAATAAAGTACACTCTGTGGCCGCCTGAATAGGCAGCCTGGAGCGGTGAAGAAGTTGAAGCAGGTAGCAGGGCGTTGAAGCAGAGCCCCGGTTATGCATAACCGTTATTTTTAGAATCATGTCATTTCCCCTTGCTGGGTGGTTCACGTGGCTGTTCCCCTCTCTTTGGTGAAGGAGTGTTGGCACAGCTCCAGCAGGTGGGGTAGAGGGGCTTTGTAGGTCAATCGGCAGAGTCTGCCGATTGGCCTAGTTTTGTTGGGCGCTTTCTGGCCGCCAGCTAGTAAAACTACCGCTGTGGAAGTGACTCAATTACTCCTGCCACGCAGGTTCAAGCACGTCATGTGTATCATGCCAGAATGCTTTAAAGTTGGGGTTGGAAATGCTTCCTTTTAGCATTGAGGGAGGAGAACAAGGCTCGCCACTCAATTTATTTCTCAAAAACTTTGCCATGGCCTCATGATAAACAATGTAATTTTTCCACAAGATCGGTCTGTTGATCAGAAAGTTTTCCTTGCGAAGAAACAACATTTCAGCCATTTCTTCAGTAATAGTAGCGTCACTTCCAGCACTGGCAAAGGCATTGAAATATCACTTCCTGACTCGCCATATTTTTAACAAACACAAGTTCTCTCTCCAATCTATAGAAATCTAGCCACACCAGCATACAACCGCACAGCACACCTGTCAAATGTAAAATGGCGGCGGCTGTGTCTGGTGCCACAACACAAAATGTCACGTGATTTAAGCTCGGCACTTGATTTGATAAGAGGCTTATGCGCAGTAAACATGACTAGAACTGGCAAGCCGCCCCGTGGCTAATTACAAGCACCACAGAGCCGCACGGACCACTGTACCTGATACGCCCTGCCACAATCCACGAACCCTGTAATTAGGCCTGCGTGCACAGTGTCTCGGTCAAGCCATACATAATTTCTAGATTTAAGCAGATTTTTACTTTATGTTGTTCAGTATGTTTGTTTGTAGATAATCGTTATTTTTTTGGTTATTGAAGTCTTACTTGTCAGAAATCTGAAAAGTTTAGTAAATTAGTATTGAAAACGGATAATCCTACACAGTATGTTTGTTTGTAGATAATCGTTATTTTTTGGTTATTGAAAGAGAATGTGTGATGGAATTATTTTTTAATTCATTGTTGAAGTCTTACTTGTCAGAGAACAGAAAATGTTTTATTCAGCTTTTACTGCCCGAAATTTATTGAGGGCAGTAAAAGCTAGAATGAACATTTTCCTGTTCTCTCCAACGCATTCCGCCCTGTCGGAATCAAGAGAACTCTACTCACAACACAAAACAGCGATTGGTCAGAGCAGCGTATCCCTCCGCAGAGCTGACACGCCGGACCAACGGACTAGTTGTTGCTCGTGCAACAACACGACAACTTACCACAACAACTCACAGACTTGACAATACAACAACAGCCGATATCCTGCCCCGCCTTCTCTGGTGTAGAACCAAAGTAACAAAAGGGTAACAGTCGGAAACGAAACCAACCTCCCCCTTCCATCCCCTCAACAAGTGAAGATTGGAATTCAAGAATAATGTACGTCTTATTTCCCAGACCCTACCTAGCCTAACCTTCCACCTTAACCAAAACCCCAATCTTACACATGCACGCTCGCACACACATATACACATATGCACACGCGCACACGCTCTCTATTTCTGAACTACCATTACTCCAAACACATGGACGGCTGATTGAGTACCGCCGATCGGTGACAAATACCACACGGACACGTGAATATGGACAATATGTCTCCTTTAGACATCACTAATACCACACACACACACGTGAATATCGACGATATGTCTCCTTTGGACATCGCTGTGTAATACCACACAGACACGTGAACATCGACAATAGGTCTCCTTTGGACATGACAAACAAGAGACAGAGAAAATGCGCAGAAAAGAAAAAAAACAGACACCCGAAGATGCGGTGGGACCCAGAGAAGCACTGTCCTCAACTGCCGAACAAACCAGCTGGGAGCAATCCTGCACCACCCTTGGAAGCCTGCGCTGTGTTCACATAGGGTGCAGGCACGCACAGGACATTCCATTAAGACGTCAAGGGACATAATTGCTCCCTGGCAGACGCCATTGTGTTAACAGCCACCGGATAAGACACGACAGACCCTCCACGGGGGCGTTCCCATAGGTGTACCAGCCCATACTTCATGCAGACCCCACCGGCGAAACAAAAAGCCATCGTCAAGCAGCTGTGGCGTGCATCCTGCTGGCTCACTCAATGCTGTTCCACTGACAGTGGAAGACAGTACAACTCAAAACACGGCCAGGCGTTTGCCATGAGGGTCTTACGCGCTCTCCGAAGAGAATCCCGGGTTATGTTTTTTTTCCCCGCTGTCAACAGGACTTTCCCTGTGGTCTGTGGGTCTTTCCCTGTGGTCAGTGGATCTTTCCCTGCGGTCAGTGGGTCTCTCCCTGTGGTCAGTGGATCTCTCCCTGTGGTCAGTGGGACTTTCCCTGTGGTCAGTGGGTCTTTCCCTGCGGTCAGTGGGTCTTTCTCTGTG
>JAFLJL010018664.1:19198-37223 GCA_018398815.1 Conus ventricosus | reverse complement strand
AAAAATGGATTAAAAAACCACCCTAAAATGTGTTTTCGAGCAAGTGCTTTTCTCCTAAGGGTATGTACAACATGGGACGCCAAGCAGTGTTATACAGTTTAGTGTTGGGGGGCGTGTGGCTCGCGCAGTTGGAAGCACGTGGCCCTGTAGATTTGTTCTTTATTTGGGGCGCGTTCAGGGGGCGGACGTGCCAGGGAATGGTGCATTGACAAGATTTCCATTTGTGCCTGCAATTATTTTATCATTTTCTACCTTTAGAGTTCAGGGATGCTAGATGGGGTTTTAATAATTTCAGCACTTTTCTGTGTACATATGTTGCATTTTTTAGAAATGTTGTTGTTTGGTGCTGCTCTTTTTATAAATTTCAATGATATGTTGATAATCTATTTTCTTTTCTTTATGCTTCCAAAAATATTTACTTAGTTCTGTTTGGTCTTTTATATTTTTCATTTTTGAAGACTGTTTATGCGTTTGCATATCTGTTTTTAAAAATGGTTTGCGTGCATCCCTATGTATTGTTTCCTTTACATGTCTGTTGTTTACCCAGTAGCTTGGTACATCAATGTTGCTGTAGAGACATTTGTTGTTCAGTAGGCATTGGTCTTTTTTGTGCAATTCAGATATCCTTTCGCCCCTCTTTGGTTGAATTGTTTTTGGTTTTGTTTGGAAGAATCAATTATGTTTTTAAGGTTGGGCATACACGTGTACGATAGCCTTGAAGGTGTTTCTTATTGAATATTTTTAGATAGTACATGTTCTTTTGGAATGATGTTTTAAGGTTTCTGAGGAATTCTTTTCTACGTTGGTTTTATTCTTCCATCATATTGGAGGGTCTATCCTTATAATTTTTCTTTTACTGTGTTTCTTATTGCTGTTCTTGTTTTTATTGGTTTATATTGTATTTTGTAGTTGTAGCCTCTTTTAGCTAGCGAAGAGAACAGGGAAATGTTAATTCTAGCTTTTACTGCCCTCCAATTAAATTCGGGCAGTAAAAGCTAGAATAAACATTTCCTGTTCTATGACAAGTAACACTTTAACAATGAATTAAAAATGGATAATTCCATCACTCATTTTTTCAATCAACCAAAAAAAAATACGATCTGTTTTTACAACAATCCATTACTGTGTAGATTATCCGGTTTCAGTACTAATGTACTAAAACTTTTCAGATTTTAGTTTTTGTTTAAATCTGCGTTTTTCCTGATTCAATTTTCAATAACATCATTTTTCACGCAGACATTCGTCAAATGATGTCTCTGTCTTTATGTGAATAAAACTACAGTCTTTAACTGCTCTCTCAAGTCTTTTAAAACTGAGGTTTATTTTTGACATTAAAATCATCACTCTTATTCCTGGCATGTCATCCACTGAAAGCCAGTTTTGATCAAAGTGTTTCTCTTTTTACTATGGTCTCTTTCTGCCGGAACAGTCATCTATAATAATTAGTGTTTGCGTTCCTATAAAACGCTCTATAAAGTATTCTTAATCACTCACTCAGTTTTTTGCCTTGGGAATCAACTAAAAATATTAATCATCGTCCATATTTAAAACCTTCTTTTCATGATATGCTTTGTTTCCATTCAAGCGTTGGACAGAGATTACCAATATAATCAGAATTATAGCGATCGTAAAATAACTGTTTGTTATTAGGTCGTGCACAAATATTGTTTTTCCACAACCAGTTTGTCACAAATCATTGAACAATGAGGAGTTTTTGTCATAAAGTTTAACTGCCCCTAGTTTTTAACAGGATTTAATCTTAATCCAGTTATTTGATTTTCTTACCTTTCTGTCAAATAACCCTGTTCAGATATAGAATCATATGAGGCCTAAAGTGTAACATTAATCAATTTCTGTTCTGTGAGATTGTTCCTATTTAAGTCAACATCGATTTTGTTTGCGTGTTGTTTGGTCTTTATATATCCTCACCATTGTGAGAACGACTTATGGTAACTTTAAGTTGTTTAGACGGTCTAAGTTTTGACCAGCTTAATATTAATTTCACTTTTATAAGTATGTCACTAACGCCACAACCCATCCCTCTCTCCTCATCTTTTAGACAAGGAAATTTCAAATTTAATTGTGAACGTGTCTCCTAATTTCCTTTGTGGAAATGACTGTAATTTGTAGAGCTTTATTTAAAACGTTGCTCTTCTGTGGAGGATGTACTGTTTTTTTCCCATTACGGCGTTATTTCAATCTCTTTCCGGCTATTGTCGTCCGGCATATGTCTTACTTGTTAAAGGGCCAGAGTTGAAGGCTGTTCTGAAAACTTTTTTGACGGCCTAAAAATGTAAAATGGGCTTATGAATTCAAATATTATTTCCCATTCTAAATATGGTTCTTAGTGCATTTTCTGATCAGAGTTTTCGAACTTATTTTATATATACTGTGCCAGCATTATTTGCTTCTTCAGTGCGTTGTTGTTCTAAGTTTAGGAATCTTTTTGTTGTCGCTAACCTCTTTGACGGTTATATATTCCCATCTTTAGTGTACTCAATAAACCATTTCAATAGAGCCTATCTCATCCGTTCGGTTCAACAGTCCGCAACGTCTGCAAGGTCTTTAATTCGAACGTTATACTCCTTACGGCCAATGTTTACCCCTGATTCTTCTGGGCCTGTGAATTATTTTTTAGTAAAGTATATTTTATTTCCAAAACAATGTGCAGGTTATCAAATTTTAGGACTTTCCCTGTTTTGTCTGTTGATTTTTATAATGAAATGATCCGTCCCCTCCCACATACTAATCTTTTAAACTGTAAAAAATTAGGGAATTGTTTTAATTTCATAATCGCAATAGGCAAGCTTTCCTGATGGAAAGAGCTCTCTTAAAACAGTTGAGGGCCGTTCCCATTCAGATAAGTTTCAATCTGTGCTCAGCTCGTCCTAATGAACCATAGAGTAATGTATGTATGCAAAGATCGAGCGGATTTTCTCCCTCTTAAGTAAGTTTTGTTTGGTGTAACTCTTAAATATGACTGGGCGGTTGGCAGTTGTAAAGCCTAACATTTTAGCTAGCTCTCATCAAAATAGTTAACCGAACTTCTTCAGGCTTGAATGTTAAACCCCCAATTGTTTTTAGATTTGCATTGTTAAGTTTGAGATTAATGTCAAAGGTTACTCATTGCTTCTTTTAGTGAGCCAAAACCCGTAAATAACCATCAGGTATTGTTAACTGGCTAACTTTGGTCCCTGATTTGTCGGTCAATTTTTTTAATCTTATTCTTTCTTTTCGATTCATTATTTTTAACCATACGAACTTTGATAAAATATGTCATGAAGCGCAACCATTCTGGTTTTTTCCGCAATTGTTATCAAATAGCATGTCTAAAAACGAAGGACGGTCTTGAGTTGTCATTGTTTACATACATTTTTTTTTAAACGAACTAAAAATGAGTCATTCAAATATACTGATGCAAAATATTCTGTTGGGCCGCACTACAATCTTTAAAATTATAACAACTGATACTCTTGTCATATTGCTGTGGACCAGACTGACACCTTCGTGTAAGGTGAGTACGCCATTAAAACAGATATCTTAACCCCCCCTATTAAAGAAGACTACATCGCTAAAGTGTTGGTTCAGCATCCGTATGCAGTTTTATCGGTACCAGTTAAACTTTAGCTGTGTTTTGTGCTTCAATGGCTTGGAGTTCGTATTGTGTATCATTTAATATCATCTGATCCTTTGGTGTGGTCAGTGTTAGATTTCTTTTTTTATTACACCTTCAGACGTATTGACTGAACTGCAAGCCACCAATACCTAATGACATAACCGTGTTAATCCATTCTGCAACTGATTAGACATGAAGGCTTTTGAAAGGATCTGTCACGATTCAATATTAAGGCCCCAAGTCAGGACTTTAGACAAAAGTTGGGACCTTAATCATGGTTCTTGGGCACCCTTTATTTTTGGGCGGCGTGCACAGAAAGTATAACTAGGACTGGAATCTCCTTACACATCTTTCTCTACAGGCACGGCTGTTCACCTCGGTCATGAGCAAGAGCATTAAAACAGCATGGACACATTTATTTAGACACTTCTAAGGGCCGAACCAACGCAGGAAGATAGACGGAATAACGACTCTGTTCGTACTTACGTTTGGTGTTTGCTAGGTTCGCAAGCACAAACAGAGATCGAAGCATAACTGATCCTTCTACTGGCTTTGCGCACATAAAACAACGTCTTAGCAAATTTAGAGGACGCCATTAATTCTACAGTTGATTTACCTTTCATGTATTAAAAGGTATCTAAAATGTTTTACAATACGCAAGATCGAAAGTAGACTTTGACTGTTGGTATGGTTTATACATGCTGCCTTCTGACCTCAGACTCATGGTAGGTACAATATAATGAACTACAATAATGAAAATTCTTGTTGCAGGAGATGAACAGAAGGCTTGGACAAATCGACTTAAATTCTGAGCCTGTAATTGCAAGCAGTAAACAAACAAGTTCGTACCCCCAAGATTAAGTTATCCAATCCCCCCCCCCCCCCCCCCCGTGGCCCAAAGCCCGAAGACTGTTGAAGTCGTGGACTCTGTTCGCGATGACCATGATTATGAAAAACAGCACTTGTTGTTGGATTAAATAGCCTAGGATTACTCTTTATTTTACTAAAGAGTATATCCCAACTATTAAGAGAACTAATTCATAAGTGCTCGCCATAAAGCAACTACTTTGCTTAGCAGTAGAAAAAGCCAGCTAACGTTCTACCTAATTACCTGGCAAAGAGTTATTGCTTGTATGGCTTAATTTTTTTTATAAACTCGCAAGAGGATCAAGTTGTTTTTTTACCCATGATTTATCAGGCTGCGATGGAGGCAGATGGCGATGGAGGTACTGGGATTTGACACTGCCGCCGGTAATAGCCAACACCAGTGTATACTTATTGCAAGTCCTATGGCTGTTTAACGCGTGCCAAATGTGACACCTTGCTCTCATAAACAATGGTCTTATTGTTATGCTAGCGTCGAGTCTTCTTATAAATTTATTTTCTCGATTGTTTCGCTTATTGTTCACTTGAGTTCGTTAATTCGGTCTCGGTTAGTAGTTGTCACTTTAGTCTTGCTGATCTGTCTTGTTCATGATCTTTTAGTCTTTGTTTTTTCTTTCTTTTAACTCACGCCCTTAGGTTGGCGTGTCAGCCTCAGCAAGTTTTTTTTTCTCTTTTTTCTATATGCTCCTTTAGTTCAGTCACACATTTTTGCTAAATTGTTGTACTTCCCCTTTGATGGTTCTTATAAAGTACGATCATGGGGCTAATAATGCTCTCATAGGTAGCGGTGGATCGCGCCATAGTTTTTAATGCTGCTTTTTCAGTGGTTTAAGCTTCTTTTGCTTGATTTTTTTCGCCCGTGCTTGACTTAAATCTTCAAGTTACAATGTTTTGCATTTGGTTAATCTGTTGGGAGTTCTTGTTGTATGTTTTGAAGTTTAGCAACTGGCCTCCATCATTAATTTTGGTTTAGTAAAGCCAAGGCGATTCCGCTCGCTCGCACTGAGCCTTTGTCTAATTGTATTCTGCGCTACAAAACCGTGATGGGTCTGTTTATGCGTAAGCGGAACACGTTCTCCCTTTGTCGTTTTTCACTACAATTGGTGATCTTTAGTCAAATCATCAGGGTATATATTGTTTCGGGAGGTTCTAGTCCTAAACTTTTGGTATTAAATGATACTGGCCTTACTTTCTGTTAATTCACGCCTTTGCCGCGATTCTACTAATTCTTCTTGTTACTGGAGAGCGCTGTGCGGATGCTGCTCCCCAAGGGGAATTCATTCATGTCGTCTCCAGGATTAAAATTAATAAATTTTTCATCTTCAATGCCTGCAATGTTTTTATATAATTAACTTTTGTATTTTTGTTTTTATAAAAAATGTTTACTTGCATATGGCTCGATTTACTGTGACCAGCAGTGAAGAGTAAGAGCCCTTTGGCGTGAAAGGGAAAAAGCGGAATATTTACTGTTCCAATAATCCATCTACTATTGATGCGGATCAAATTCTTACTGTCAAATTTCAGACTAGGAGTGGATGAAGTGATTGTGCCAGGCTCTGCACGACTTAATTTCAAAATCGAACTGTGCTTCAACAACAGACCCAAACAGAACAGTTGTCCAGAATCTGGGACGGGCAATCGTTAAGAAAAATTTCTATAAAAACTTGAGGGGCATTGAAATATTTTTCTTTTACATTATGCAGACATATTTTTAGCCTATTCTGATCGATGGCTAACCGGGAATGAAGAGCTGATCTTGCGTTTCAAGGAATCGAAAATGAAGAAGCACTAAAACATAGGAATAGGCGCCGCAGCGCCTAAAGACGGCCAAAGGTTTGTAGCTGTTTAAGTTATGCGTATGGATAAGTCGCTTTTTCATTCCCCTAGATTTTGAGTTGTTAAAAGGCGCATGCCCCAGACTTTTTTCAAGAGCCAGTTATAAAAAGACAGATTGTCATATGAACTAACTTTTTTTGACCACCAATTATGTTATTATATCTGAAGACACCGAAGCAAAGTACAGCATTTCTGAACATCTAGTTAGAGTTTGACGTGTTAGACACTGACTAGCGAGGTTGATCAGCAACAATATCCAGTCAAAATTAGCAATATATTACGAAAGAGTATTTCTCATTTCTTAAATATCCTATAAGCAGGCAGACTCTATATGGAATTTTAGTTTTAGTGCACAGCAAGATCGCCTTATAAGGTATTTTATTGCTTGTGGTGATAATGAAGAACCACATTCCAATAGACAAACGAAAATTTTGTTAATCCCTAAAATAACGATAGTGCATTGTACAATTGATGGTGTCCTAACCAATCTCGCTTGCAGGCTTAAACCTTATCACATTTTGATTGAAATAAGAAAACTGTTTTGGGAGGCGGGAGGTGTAGAAATCCGACAGTTGTCTTGAGTCTAAAGTTCTACATCTTCCTGTGTTAGACTTGATCATTTTTTAACAACAAAAATACGGTTTTTTAATGGGGATTGACCTAAGGTCAACGGAGGAATAATCAGTTACATGGAAGCGGGTATGAACTGTTTAGAGACATAATAAACATTCAAATTGATAAAGAAAAAAGGAGGCCGGATATAAACCACTTAATGTGTATTTGTTTTTAATTTTATGATGCGCCAGCTGACAGTACGTGAATATTCTAGATAACAGATTAGAAAATATACATTATAAATTTATTTTTTATTTTAAAAAGCATGTCTGTTCAGCATTATCCGAGAGTACCTAAAGAAGAGACAGTAGGAATTCTGCTTGCTATAGAAGAAACCCCCGACATATAACTTTCAGATTAACAAACATTACACAAATGCAGCAAGTACTTAGAGCAAGACCTTTCAAAATACAGCAAAGCCCAAACGAAGGTATTCTGCTGCCGTTAATGCTGTTACCTTTGTTTATACTGGAGCATCGATATGAGTGCTCTATCAGCAGGAACGAGTGTTGGTCTCTTAGCAACAGGCATAGGCGCCACACGCAGCTTTACCTCTAGGTGGTTTGTCTTTAGCTCTTGGCCTGTGTGCATTAGCTGTAGGTGCTGCTAGCAAAAACTTAAAAACTAAATACTCCAAAAGCAACAGCTATGGTTCAAACTAATAACAGCTAAACTTAGTTCGTTCAAACTGATAATAAATAAAGCACCTAGCTGACTTCAAACATCACGGATGAAGAAATGTAGTCGTCTTACAGGCTGCTGATTTTGGATGACTATAACAGACAAAAGTTTGATCTTCAAAGAAAGGCAAAGAGCATAGGTTTTTCTCAACAGCAGACACTGAGCAGATTAATAAATGAATTGTTTCAAAAAAGTAAACGAAACATTAAACTTTGTTCTTAAAGTCACATTAAACAAAACGCAAAGGGTTGGTTTATACTTTAGTTTATGAGTCAAGCACAAAAAGACCGTTGATATGATTCTGGATTAATTATTTTTTTTCATTTAAATAATATTTTGAGTTAGAAGAGACAACTCAACATGGCAAAATATATGAAGGCTTCAGAGGAATTGTTGAAGGAATGCGCGAGGAAAGAGCCGTTTGTCCAAAAGCTTTAAATGTTATTAATCTAGGAAGTCATTGATCCTGCCAAACGTTCAGGCAAGCGTTGGTTCATGCTATGTCTCAAGTTCCAGGGTCTAAATAAAATTAGACACGCCAGTTAATAGTATTGTTAGCTGTTTTATTCTGAACTATATAACATTAAATGAAGAAAAACCTAGAAGTCTGGTCTCATCAACTAAACAATAGGTTATTCTCTCTCATATGACTTAACACACGGCTGGGGGACGAACTTGCTTACACAGTTGTTGTGGCCGCTGGAACGAAGCCAAAATGAGAGGCTGCTGGTTGTTCAAGAGGGCGTAAGTCTTAACGAATCAGAATTAAATCAGGCCTAAGTATGAGCCGATTGTTGGCAAGTCTTACTTTCCACTACCTCCAGCATTTGTAGCAAAACAGCAGTTCTAAACATAAAGAATTCAGACAACAAATGTTTTATGTGGTGTGTTCTTGCAAGGCTTCATTACGTCCGCAAAAACGCAGAGAAAGTATCTAACTATCAGCCTTACATCAATGATCTTAACTTTAGTGGAATATCCTTTCCTGTTAGCGTGGACAAATTGATCAGTTTGAAGAACAAAACAAACCAATAACTGTTAATGTATACACACGGTCTGAGAAAACAAATTTGGTGCCTATTAGAGTGTCTAAAGACAGCCCAACAATAGGTGATCCAGACAAAAGCCATGTTGACTTACTCCTAATGTTTTCACCAGCAGGGCTACCACATTACACATTAATACGAACAATGAGTAGACTATATGCGGCATACTTCAAAAAATCATGGCAAACAAGAATTCTGTAGAAAATGTTTAACAAGAATGCCATCCTTTCCAGCCGCGCTTGAACATATAAAACATTGTAAAAGTTCTGTAGACTGTAATACAGAACTAATTACACCGAGAGAAGGCAGTAAAGTTAGTTTTAATAACTGGAAACGGCTGCAAAATGCTCCATACGTAGTTTACGCAGACTTTGAATCACTTATTGTTCCTTATGAAGGGCCGGCGCCACAGAAACTTCCCTAAAACACCCTTTTGGGGAGTAATCATCAGATTTGTTCATTTGCTTTCATCGTTGTCAGGTGGGAAATGGGTCCATTCAGCACCAGAATTATATAGAGGACCAGATGCTGCAGAATACTTCTTAGAACGCATGCAGAAAGTGCGTAATGATGTTCTAATAATCTAAACTTATCGAAATCATAATGACGCCCGAAGACCAACAACAGTATATATCAGCCACACATTGTTGGATTTGTGGGGCGGCCTTGGTTGGCCGCCGGTTTAGAAACTAATGTCTAACAGTGAGGAGGCAATCCGACAGTAAGAGACCATGATCACATTAGTGAAAGTTCAGAGGAGCAGCACATAGTAGAAATGCAATCTTCAACTAAAGTTTGAACCAAAGACATGGAACTGCCTATTTTTTTTTTCACAACTGCGAGGTTACGACTCTCCCCTTTAATGCAAGCAGTAACGACGCCTTCAGGGAAAACATGCATTGCACAGTCATCAGAAAAGTACATGTGTTTCACTTTAAATAACATGTCTTTTTATGACTCTATGCAGCACATGAGGGATCATTAGAGTCGCGGGCTATGTCCTTAAAGTCCTCCCCAATAACGGAAGATATTTTGACCCAACTCTTGTTAGAAAGGGTGTTTACCCTTATGAATACATGAACATTTTGGGAAAGGTTTGACGAAGATACACTTCCGCCTAAAGGCGCGTTCTTTTCTAGTCTTAGAGGAAAGGAAATCAGTGACCCGATTACCAGCATGCTCAAGATGCGTGGCAGAAGTTAGAGTGTAAAACAATGGGAGACTATCATGATTCATACTTGATGGCAGATGTTATGTTTTTTGGCGGACGTCTTTGAAAATTACAGAAAGACCTGCATAAAACATTATAGCCTGGATCCTGCGCATTACATTTCTGCGCCCGGGAGAGCTGGGATGCTTTCTTAAAGTTACTGGAGTACAGATTGATTTATTGTCTGATTTACCAATGATTCAGAATGATTGAAAACGGATTGCGTGGAGGAATTAGTATGGCGTCGCACCATTACTGTAAAGCAAACAAAAAAATACCTAGATGATTATGATCCAAGTTTAAAAAGGGCTAACTATCTCATGTATTTAGATGCAAACAATCTGTATGGTTGGGCAATGGCGCAATCGCTTCCATTACGCAACTTTAAAATGTACACAGGGGACAATTTAAAAAAAAATTCAAAGAGCATTAAAGTGGTTGAGCAGTTTGAGCCTGATCAACAGCGTGGTTTCATTCTAGAAGTTGATTAGAATATCCTCAGGAACTCCATGACCTGCATAATGACTATCCGTTAGCAGCAGAAAGTCTAAAGATGGCAAAAACAGAAAACCCCCTAAACTTGTGCCTAATCTTCGGGGCAAAAAAAAATTATGTCTGTCATTTCAGATTCTGCAATTTTATTTAAACATGGTTTGAAGTTGACAGCTGTTCAATCGTGTAATTGCTTTTGACAAGAACAGTTCATGAAACCCTACAATTGAAAGCTTGGCTGTGTCTGGAGTGGCACTGTTTCATCTGTCCGTGGGCAGGGGTGATTGGGTTGTGGGGTGTGCTCGGCAGCTGGAGGGTGTGTTTTTCGCCCGGTGGGCTCTGCAGTCATGAAAAAACGGGCTGGTACACCCATGGGGATGCTACTTTAAGGCTGTTATGAGCTGCATCCTGTAGTCTAATTACCTCTGTTCAGGAGCAGTTATGTCCCTTGATATCTTAATGGAGTGTCCTGTGCGTGCCTGTACCCATCGTCAACACAGCGCAGGCCTCCAAGGGTGGTACAGGACTGCTCTAAAGGCAGGTGAAGACAGTGCTTCTCTGGGTCCTCCCCAGCACCTTCGGTGTTTTCTTTTTCTTCTTGCCTTAACTAGGCTGACCCTGGAGAAAGGTCCAGTGACGGTGAGGAAAGACCCACTGACCACAGGGAAAGTCTGTGACAGTGGGAAAGACTACAACTTTGGATTCTCTCTTGAGGGCACATAAGACCGTATGGCGAAAGCTTGGCTGTGTCTGGAGTGCACTGTCTTCATCTGTCCGTGGGCGGGGTGGTTGGGTCTGTGGGGTTGTGCTCGGCAGCTGGAGGGTGGTGTTTTTTCGCCGGTGGGCTCTGCAGTCATGAAATACGGGCTGGTACACCCATGGGGATGCTACTTTAAGGGCTGTTATGAGCTGCATCCTGTAGTCTAATTTACCTCTGTTCAGGAGCAGTTATGTCCCTTGATATCTTAATGGAGTGTCCTGTGCGTGCCTGTACCCATCGTCACACAGCGCAGGCCTCCAAGGGTGGTACAGGACTGCTCTAAAGGCAGTGAAGACAGTGCTTCTTGGGTCCTCCCCAGCACCTTGGGGTGTTTCTTTTCTTCTTTGCCTTAACTAGGCTGACCCTGGAGAAAGGTCCAGTGACGGTGAGGAAAGACCCACTGACCACAGGGAAAGTCCTGTTGACAGTGGGAAGACTACAACTTTGATTCTCTCTTGAGGAAACATAGACCGTATGGCGAAAGCTTGGCTGTGTCTGGAGTGGCACTGTCTTCATCTGTCCGTGGGCAGGGTGGTTGGGTCTGTGGGGTGTGCTCGGCAGCTGGAGGGTGGTGTTTTTCGCCGGTGGGCTCTGCAGTCATGAAATACGGGCTGGTACACCCATGGGGATGCTACTTTAAGGCTTTTTATGAGCTGCATCCTGTAGTCAAAATTTACCTCTGTTCAGGAGCAGTTATGTCCCTTGATATCTTAATGGAGTGTCCTGTGCGTGCCTGTACCCATCGTCAACACAGCGCAGGCCTCCAAGGGTGGTACAGGACTGCTCTAAAGGCAGGTGAAGACAGTGCTTCTCTGGGTCCTCCCCAGCACCTTCGGGTGTTCTTTTTCTTTCATGAAGACACTGATCTCAGAACTAAATCCACAGATGCTTCAGAAAAAGACTTTTTCAAGCTGATGAACAACAGCTGTTTTGGAAAGACTATGGAATCCGCACAAGCGTAAAGATGTCAGATTGGTCACCAGAGAAAACGAAGCAATTAAGCTGACTTCTAAACCTAATTATCAGGACTTCAGAAGATTTCATGATCAGCTTTTTGGTATAATGATGAAAAAAAGAAAGTCAATTGGATAAGCCCGTTTTTTATTGGGTTTACTGTTTAGAATTATCAAAGCTTTTGATGTTAGAATTTCTTACGACTACTTTAAGCCCTTGTATCCGGAGTCCAGAGTACTTTACACAGATACAGACAGTTTTGTTATAGATATCCCTACTGAAGATATCTATAAAGACATGGAATTAGAAGTAGCTAAAGGGCATGCAGGATGGTACGACACATCCGATTATCCTAAAGATTCGCCTTTGCATTCAACGTTAATAAAAAGGGTTTTTAAGGAAAGATGAAGGATGAATTACTGGAGGGGTGATCAAGGAGTTTGTTGGGTTAAGGTAAAAAATGTACAGTTTTTCGAGCCAGGAAAAACTACAAAAAGCAAAGGGAATATCTCGCAGTGTTGTGCAGTCGAGCATATCGCATGACAACTATAAAGAAGCGTTGTTCAATAAACATATTTTCATCATGACAACGTAAAACTACGATCTAATCTACATGAATCAACACAACTTTTTGTAACAAAGAAGTCCATTAGATAGAACAAACACAAACGAGTATTTGTTAATCCAGAGTTTTCATATGCAATTGGGGCACTGTAAACGGCATATTTATATATTTTTTTTCCCGTCCGCGGGTTCATATTTTTCCCCAACTTTATCTATAAGCTCAATCGCACTTTTATCCAATTCAGAAAAAAATTTTTCTCATGTTTGCTTGGCGTGCTCGAATTTTTTTTATTATTTCAAGAATTCTTTACCCCATTTTTGATATCAAAATTTGGGTTTTTTGGGGTTGTAGGTGATCTGGATGCATTGCCCTGTACCGATGAATCCCTGAAAATGTTTCCTTAATAGCAGAACACATATCATAATTCTCGTATTAATTCCAAGGTCTTTTCATTTATCATTCTTGCTTCATTCTGAGCTTCCTTTTTAAAAACTCAAATATATTTACGAAAAATCATTTAAAAGCGGAACTGTTCTGGTGGATTATCTGCATTCTTCCTTCACAAAAGATCTTTGAGGGGCGGTTGTTTTGTTGTGTCAGTTTCTCGTAAATAACATGGCGGATTCATTTACAATTCTTTTTTTTTCATAGGGATCAACACCCAAACTGGATCGGTTGCCCTGATGCAGTGTCCCTTCTGCTTCTCCCGTAAATAAAGGTACCTTACTTTCAAGCCAAATGGTAAAGTTTGCGGGGTGTACTGGAGTCTTCAGCAACATTATTGTTTGTTCTTTGATTGCTTGTACTGTTTTAGACCTTTAAATTCTTCATTATTCATTGCACGTAGAACTGGGGGCAGCCCTTCTAACCCATTCTGTGTTGCGAAAATTTGTCAATCAGCTCTCTATGATACTGGTAGGAGAAAACCCTTTTCAGATAACTGTTTGTTAAATTTTTCAACCAAAGCCTGTGATCGTGAACTCCTGGAATGCCTCTTTAATGGAAACCTATGTTTTAACAATAATTGATTCACTTGGCCATTAAATTCTTTCCAAACATCGACTTGAATCATGCGAGGATAAGTTAGTGGGCCTCTTTGGTAATATCAGTTGTAGGGCAACAGCAACAGCAGAAGCACTCTTTTGTTTTAATGGTTCCGCATTTTTGTATCTTGAAGCTATGTCAATGACTGTAAGTGCGAAATTTAAAAACTTTTTCGTCAATCGTATCATGGGGTAAATATAGAAGGTCCTTTTGAGGGGTGTCGTTCGTATTGTATTCACAAAGTGTGGTCTCTGTATTCGCCTAGGTGCAGTAAATAAATTTTGCCAAATCGCTTGTTTAGAAAAACCATTTTTTCGCTGTTTGTTCGCTAACTCCCCCTTGCTTGGGTTTAGCTTTTTAATTGCCGTGATTCCCTTCCAATATCCTTTTGGCGAATAATAGATTTTTTTTCATTTTTATTCAGCCAATATTATTCGCAACAAAATACACAAGGTCATGCCAAAGACAATAAACAACGATTTTCTTGCATCTTTGTTTTTTCTGATGAATGATAAAAATCGCTGAATTTTGGTGGGGCAATGTCTCGATTGGCTCGCCTGTTACAAGATAATTTTCCCTTTTAAATCGCTGATCAACATCTTTAAATGTGTAAGCTGCCATGTCCCTTTTTTTTTTCAGTTGTTATAATAAAATCTAACTGCTCAATTCTCTGCTTTTCATAGTGATCTTGTGCTGGGGCTATTTTGCTCCATAGCTTTTAGTCTTTTTCTCCACCGTCACTCGAGTTACTAAATGCGTAATTACTTCCGCTAAAAGCAAGCGCTTTAAAAACCACAGCACCCACCTATCATCATTACAGTGAAGCCATTTTATAAATTATTTTTTTTAAATTTACATATTGATACTGTCGGAAATTATTCCTTGCTTAACTAAAAAATCTTTCGTACAAATGAACTGTAATAAAGCAATCACTTTGCTGAGTCTTCAAAAGTCAGTTTGAAAGATCTGCCGGTTTTATTTTTAACAGGCTTTTCCCAAAGCATTGTGTATCCTACACTTAGGCCTCCAATAACAGCCGAAGGATACAAGGTTGGTAACAGTTTTTCGGTCCCAAATTTAAAAAAAAAAAAAATAATTATAATTAATAAAAAAAACATGAACAGCGATGATCTACTACAGCTACAGGGCAGCCAAACCTCCTGAATTTAAATGACACAAATACCGGGTTAAAGACCAAGCTATTATGCCTAAAAAGGAGGGGCTGTATTTTTTGGCACATGTGGGAAAAACAAAACAGTTCCTGGGAAATGAATTCAGCATAGAACAGATTCAACAGATGTCGCCACAAGACATTGTAAAGTATCATAACAGGTATGAAGCGCAACAAAGGATCAAAATGGTAAAAAGTGTAGGGCAAAGGGTTCTTAGTTTGTACACAAAACTAGTAAGTAAATTTGCGCCTATTGATTCGAACAAGACTTTATGTATGATTTAACGCAGGATCCAGTTTTAACAAAGTCATTAGAGTCTCTAGGATGTGATCTATATTACAGATTTGGAACATTATTGCCCGCCGCAAATCAGGGGTTTAATTCTTTAATCAATAGATTTTGTTTCCCTTAAAAATGAACCGAGCCAGAAAATCACAGAATCAGAAAACATTGAATCCGGGGGAGAAAGCAACCATAAAAAGCCTGGGCGCGTTGCAGCAGGAAAAAGATTACAAGTAGAACAAACAAAAAAAATTAAAGGCACAAGCACAGAATGAAAAAAGTGCCAGAGCCGCAGCCAGTTGTTTCAATCCCAGCTATAAAAACACCAGAACAAGAACAAGCTGATTCAAGGCCTACACCGCCAAAGTCTTCAGGGAATATTGTACTTAAAGCAATTGTCATTTTTGGGCGGTATTGCTGCGGGTGGTTATTACGGTTATAAAATATATAAACAAAGACGCCAAAAACCAAAGCAGCCAAAACAATCTCAACCACTAAATACAGAAGCCGAACACAAAAGCATGCCAGAACCACCAACAACAAAAGATCATTTTAAATCCATTTCAGATGCAATAATACTTTAAGAACTTAATAAAAAAATTATAATTTTGACTTGAAAAAGAACTTGGTTGTACTTAGAGGATGACTTAATTACAATCTGAGGTGACTTAAGTTAAGAACTTGAGGTGACTTGATCAAGAACTTATTAGAACTTAGAAGTGACTTAAGTAAAAACTTAGAAGTGACTTGAGTAAAAACTTGGGGATGACTTGAGGCGACTTAAGGACAACTTGAGTAAAAACCTTAGGGGTGACTTGGGAAACCCTTAAGTTAAAAACTTAGAAGTGACTTGAATGTGTGCATGCGTGGGGTGGGGTGGGGTGCATGCGTGTGTGGTGTGTGTGTGCGCGCACCTTTGATTATTTATAAGAAACGGATTTTCAGAATATAAAAATAGTTTTTAATCAGAAAACAAAAAAACAACAACATAACAGCATATATACAAGCATGATTGCACACACACACACACACACAAGATGGGGAGGTGCTTGCATGGAGAAATGTAAAGGATTTAGGGTTCGCGCTTGAGCGCCTAAATTCAAGACGGCTGTCGGTCTCTCTCCAACTGAAGATTATTCAAAGCAGCCACCAAGTGCATTTATCAAAAGCTTGATTTAATAAACAAGACAGTTGAATAAAGTACACTCGTGGGCCGCCTGAATAGGCAGCCGGGAGCAGGTGAAGAAGTTGAAGCAGGTAGCAGGGCGTTGAAGCAGAGCCCCGTTATGCATAACCGTTATTTTTAGAATAAATGTCATTTCCCCTTGCTGGTGGTTTCACGGGCTGTTCCCCTCCTTTGTGGTAAAGGGGAGTGTTGGCACAGCTCCAGCAGGTGGGGAGAGGGGCTTTGTAGGTCAATCGCAGAGCCCTGCCGTTTGGGCCTATTTTTTGTTGGGCGCTTTCTGGCCGCCAGGCTATTTAAAACTACCGCTGTGGAAGTGACTCAATTACCTCCTGCCACCGGGTTTCAAGCACGCAGTGTATCATGCCAGAATGCTTTAAAGTTGGGTTGGAAATGCTTCCTTTTAGCATTGAGGGAGGAGAACAAGGCTCGCCACTCAATTTATTTCTCAAAAATTTTGGGCCAGGGCCCTCATGAAAACAATGTATTTTTCCACAAGACGGTCTGTTGATCAGAAAGTTTTCCTTGCGAAGATAACAACATTTCACCCTTTTTTCTTCAGTAATAGTAGCGTCACTTCCAGCACTGGCAAAAGGCATTGAAATATCACTTCCCTGACTCGCCATATTTTTAACAAACACAAGTTCTCTCTCCAATTCTATAGAAATGCAACCACACCAGCATACAACCGCACAGCACACCTGTCAAATTAAAATGGCGGCGGCTGTGTCTGGTGGCCACAACACAAAAGGGTCACGTGATTTAAGCTCGGCACTTGATTTGATAAGAGGCTTATGCGCAGTAAACATGACAAACTGGCAAGCCCGCCCCGTGGCAAATTTTACAAGCACCAAAAGGAGCCGCACGGACCACTGTAACCTGAAAACGCCCTGCCACAATCCACGAACCCTGTAATTAGGCCTGCGTGCAAAATGTCTCGGTCAAGCCATACTTATTTCTAGATTTAAGCAGGATTTTTTACTTTATGTTTGTTCATATGTTTTTTTTGTAGAAAAACGTTATTTTTTTGGTTTTTGAAGTCTTCTTGTCAGAAATCTGAAAATTTAGAAAATTTAGTATTGAAAACGGATAATCCAAAAACAGTATTTTTGTTTGTAGATAATCGTTATTTTTTTGGTTATTGAAAGAGAATGTGTGATGGATTATTATTTTAATTCATTGTTGAAGTCTTACTTGTCAAGAACAGGAAATGTTTATTCTAGCTTTTACTGCCCAAATTTATTGGGGGCAGTAAAAGCTAGAATGAACATTTTCCTGTTCTCTCCAACGAAATTCCGCCCTGGTCGGAATCAAGAGAACTCTACTCACAACACAAAACAGCGATTGGTCAGAGCAGCGTATCCCTCCGCAGACTGAAAACGCCGGACCAAGGGACTAGTGTTGCTCGTGCAACAACACGACAACTTACCACAACAACTCACAGACTTGACAATACAACAACAGCCGATATCCTGCCCCGCCTTCTCTGGTGTAGAACCAAAGTAAAAAAAGGGTAACAGTCGGAAACGAAACCAACCTCCCCCCTTCCATCCCCTCAACAAGTGAAGATTGGAATTCAAGAATAATGTACTTTCTTATTTCCCAGACCCAACCCTAGCCTAACCTTCCCCCTTTAAACCAAAACCCCAATCTTACACATGCACGCTCGCACACCAATAACATA
>JAFLJL010018664.1:5000-10000 GCA_018398815.1 Conus ventricosus | reverse complement strand
AAAGGGGCCCCCGGGGAGATACAAACCCGCAACCCTTTGGGTTTACGAGTCTGGCCCTACCCCTGAGCATTTTCCCGGGCCCCTGGAGGGGAAAACAAAACATGGATCGCAGCCGCAGACTGGGCCGAGAAAAGAAGTCTGCAAAGACCCTGACACCACTGCAAACAACCCCCACAAAAATGAACGACTCTTTTGAACTGCCTCAGTGGGAGGGGGGGGGGGGGGGGGGGGGGGGGGGGGGGGGGGGGGGGGGGGGGGAGGGGGGGGGGGGGGGGGGGGGGGGGGGGGGGGGGGGGGGGGGGGGGGGGGGGGGGGGGGGGGGGGGGGGGGGGGGGGGGGGGGGGGGGGGGGGGGGGGGGAGAAGAAGAAGAAAAGAAGAAGAAAAGACGAAAAAACCCCCAAAACAAAAAAAAACAAAAGAGAGAGAGAGAAAAAGAGAGAAGAGAAAAGAGAGAGAGAGAGAAGAAGAGAGAGAGAAGAAGAGAGAGAGAAAAAAGGAGAGAGAGAGAGAGAGGATATTCCCCATATTCATTTTTTTTGCATCGTGTTGTTGGTGTGGCGTCGACCATCAACCCCAGCCCCTTTCTTTCCACCCCCTATCCCTTCCCCCCCCCTCCCCCCCAACCACGGGAGCCACTCTCGATGCACCAACCCCCCCCCCCCCCCAACCACACGGCAGCCACTCCGAGCACCACCCCCCTCCCCCCCAACCACACGGCACCACCTCGATGCACCCAACCCCCCACCCCCCAACCACACGGGAGCCACTCTCGATGCACCAACCCCCCACCCCCCAACCACACCAGCCCCTCGATGCACCAACCCCCCCCCCCCCAACCACACGCAGCCACTCTCGATGCACCAACCCCCCACCCCCCAACCACACGGCAGCCACTCTCGAGCACCAACCCCCCCCCCCCTAACCCCCCGCACCCCTGCGTGCACCAACCCCCCCCCCCCCCAAACCACACGGCAGCCACTTCGTGCACCAAACCCCCCCCACCCCCCGCCCCCACCCCTTAAATAAAAATGGACGTTTCCTCTCAAGCTGTTGTGGGTTTGTGTTCACGTCACCGATATCGGTTGAAAGGGTCTGGGTTCAATCCTTTTAGAGGAAAAAGTTGTGAGGTTTAGCCCCTTGCTCCCTTTACAAACCCCGACGTTTTGGGGTGCTTTGAGCTCAACACGATGGGTGCTTTTTGTTGGTTTTGTTGGTTTGTTTTTTTCTCCCCTCTAAACAACGGAATATCAATGAGACGTTTCTCTCGTGTTCTGACCTAACATGCGGGTTTCGTATCTCTCGGTCTGTCCGCGCCGATTAGACCTTAACACTTAAAATACAAAGCCTCAGACCAAAGGGGAACCCCAAATGCACTTTTTTCAAACCCTTTATCCTGACAACTTTGTTCCAAATGCTTTTTGCGGCCTTTACGTCACCTTCAAATGACCCGGGGCCAGGTTCTTCTCTGATGGGACATGTTGACATTGCTTTGGTTTGGGGGGGCCCGGAATACTCGCATAGAGCGCCGGACTCGAATCTTGGGTGCGGTTTGAGTCGCCGCCGGCCTTTTCGGGACAGGATTTTCCCCGGAGTTTTGGGTTTTAACCCCATTTCCCTACAGTCCTTCGAATGGCATAATCCGAGGGTTTCCCTTGTGAACGCACGCATAACTCTTTCACACACGTAAAAAACTCATCACCAATTCGGAAAAGAAGGCCAGTTTGGTATGGATACGTGTTTTCACATTGCATGCCCTTCCCCGAATTTTGGGGCTGGGAACCTTAATGGCGGGATAAAAAACGGGTCTTTTCACCAAACACCCTCCCTTTTTTGGGTAGTGGGTTTTAAAACTTTCCTGTCTTTTTCGGGGGTTCCCAGATACACCCCCCGTACGCAGAAGAAGAAAAAAAAAGCTTCGTGTTTTAATCGATATTTGGGGGGAAATTTGCAAAGGACGTCGCGGGGGGGGGGGGGGGGGGGGGGGGGGGGACGTAAAGGCACCCACGGCTTTCACCAACCATTTTTTGGGCAGTGTGAGGCTTTGCGGGGAAATCCTTCATTTTTTAATAGGAAAAAGGGATACGAAAAACCCAAAAAGTGATTCAGCAACATTGCAAGTCTCTCACTGGTTCTCAAAGCGACCTTTCAGCGTCCCTCTTTCGACTTTTGTGAGAGCTTTTGAATGTGGCTGACTGTGGGTTTCAAGCTTTGGGATACACATCGCCGTGACTGGCATGAAGGGGGGACAGAAAAAAAACGAGTTCCAATGACATCAAACGTTTCTTTGGATTCGTATTCATAAAGCAAATACCATGTCCAACATTTAACCTAAAGGTCTGTCATGGCACCGGCAATGTCATTGTTAATTGAAACCTCCATGTGTCTGTCCTGCGATATTTGCTGTGTACAACCCCCGCCCTCTTACTCCGATGACAAGTCGGGGATAGCTGGCATGAGGGAACCAAGGTAGGTCCGGACGGGACCGCGGGCAAGGTGAAGAATGTGCGGAGTCGGTGTGTGTTGTGTGTGGTGTGTGTGGGGGGTGTGGGGTGTGTTTTAGAGTGGCAACTCCCAGTATGTGATCTTCCCTCCTCGCAACATCTGGTCCCGAGCCAATCCGAAACTCTCTTCCCCCTGCATCACTTCCCACTGCATCCCCCTCCCGTCCACTCTCACACACCTGTATCCTCGGCCTCTCCCTCCCTCCCCCCCCCTACCCCCTGTGCAGCTGCCTCCTCCTCCCCCCCCCCACACACCCCTGTGTAGTCCTCGGCCTCTCTCCTCCCTGTCCACCCCCCCCCCCCCCTCCACACACCCTGTGCAGTCCTCGGCCTCTCTCCTCACCTGTCCCCCCCCCCCCCCTCCACACACCCTGTGCAGTCCTCGGCCTCTCTCCTCCCTGTCCACCCCCCCCCCCCCCCTCCACACACAATGTGCAGTCCTCGGCCTCTCTCCTCCCTGTCCCCCCCCCCCTCCACACACCCTGTGCAGTCCTCGGCCTCTCTCCTCCCTGTCCACCCCCCCCCCCTCCACACACCCATGTGCAGTCCTCGGCCTCTCTCCTCCCCTGTCCACCCCCCCTCCACACACCCTGTGCAGTCCTCGGCCTCTCTCCTCCCTGTCCCACCCCCCCTCCACACACCCTGTGCAGTCCTCGGCCTCTCTCCTCCCTGTCCTCCCCCCCCCCTCCACACACCCTGTGCAGTCCTCGGCCTCTCTCCTCCCTGTCCATCCCCCCCCCCCACACACACCCTGTGCAGTCCTCGGCCTCTCTCCTCCCTGTCCATCCCCCCCCCCCCCTCCACACACCCTGTGCAGTCCTCGGCCTCTCTCCTCCCATGTCCATCCCCCCCCCCCCCCTCCACACACCACCTGTGCAGTCCTCGGCCTCTCTCCTCCCTCCCATCCCCCCCCCCCCCCCTCCACACACCCTGTGCAGTCCTCGGCCTCTCTCCTCACCTCCCCCCCCCCTCCACACACCCTGTGCAGTCCTCGGCCTCTCTCCTCCCTGTCCACCCCCCCCCCCTCCACACACCCTGTGCAGTCCTCGGCCTCTCTCCTCCCTGTCCATCCCCCCACCCCTCCACACACCCTGTGCAGTCCTCGGCCTCTCTCCTCCCCTGTCCATCCCCCCCCCCCTCCACACACCCTGTGCAGTCCTCGGCCTCTCTCCTCCCTGTCCATCCCCCCCCCCCCCTCCACACACCCTGTGCAGTCCTCGGCCTCTCTCTCCCTGTCCATCCCCCCCCCCTCCACACACCCTGTGCAGTCCTCGGCCTCTCTCCTCCCTGTCCATCCCCCCCCCCCCCACACACCCTGTGCAGTCTCGGCCTCTCTCCTCCCTGTCCATTCCCCCCCCCCCCCTCCACACACCCTGTGCAGTCCTCGGCCTCTCTCCTCCCTGTCCATCCCCCCCCCCTCCACAACCCTGTGCAGTCCTCGGCCTCTCTCCTCCCTGTCCATCCCCCCCCCTCCACATACCCTGTGCACCTCGCCTCTCTCACCCTGTCCATCCCCCTCCACACCCTGTGCAGTCCTCGGCCTCTCTCTCCCTGTCCATCCCCCCACCCCTCCACACACCCCTGTGCAGTCCTCGGCCTCTCTCCTCCCTGTCATCCCTCCCCCCCCCCCCCCACACACTCCCTGTGCAGTCCTCGCCTCTCTCCTCCCTGTCCATCCCCCCCCCCCCCCACACACCCTGTGCAGTCCTCGGCCTCTCTCCTCCCTGTCCATCCCCCCCCCCCCCCTCCACACACCCTGTGCAGTCCTCGGCCTCTCTCCTCCCTGTCCATCCCCCCCCCCTCCACATACCCTGTGCAGTCCTCGGCCTCTCTCCTCCCTGTCCATCCCCCCCCCCTCCCCTCCACTACCCTGTGCAGTCCTCGGCCTCTCTCCTCCCTGTCCATCCCCCCCTCCTACATCTCCTGTGCAGTCCTCGGCCTCTCTCCTCCATCCCCCCCCCCTCCACACCCCTGTGCAGTCCTCGGCCTCTCTCATCCCTGTCCATCCCCCCCCCCCCCCACACACACCCTGTGCAGTCCTCGGCCTCTCTCCTCCCTGTCCACCCCCCCCCACACACCCTGTGCAGTCCTCGGCCTCTCTCCTCCCTGTCCATCCCCCCCCCCCCCTCCCCCACACACACCCTGTGCAGTCCTCGGCCTCTCTCCTCCCTGTCCATCCCCCCACCCCCTCCACACACCCTGTGCAGTCCTCGGCCTCTCTCCTCCCTGTCCATCCCCCCCCCCTCCACACACCCTGTGCAGTCCTCGGCCTCTCTCCTCCCTGTCCATCCCCCCCCCCCCTCCACACACCCTGTGCAGTCCTCGGCCTCTCTCCTCCCTGTCCATCCCCTCTGCGTCCGTTTCTTGCGTGTTTGTTTCTTTGGTTTCTTTTTTCCTTCTTAACTGTGTGTGTGTGGTGCGTTACGATGATTATTCCAATAATGAGATTAATCGCCTTTATATATATATATATATTATATATATATATATATATAATA
>JAFLJL010018663.1:5000-10000 GCA_018398815.1 Conus ventricosus | reverse complement strand
GACATCAGTGACATGAAGTATCAGGCAGTACACTGTCACTGACATCAGTGACATGAAGTATCAGGCAGTATACTGTCACTAACATCAGTGAAATGAAGTACACCAAAGATAGGTGCTCAGGGTAAGTCTGGAAGAACTTCATTCCTGCTAACATTTTTGAAGGAACTACACTGGATTGTAACACGGCCTTTTTACTCCGCTGAACTTCATTCCTGCTAACATTTGAAGGAACTACACTGGATTGTAACATGGCCTTTTTACTCCGCTGAACTTCATTCATTCCTGCTAACATTTTTGAAGGAACTACACTGGATTGTAACATGGCCTTTTACTCCGCTGAACTTCATTTTTGTTGACATTTTTGAAGGAACTACACTGGATTGTAACATGGCCTTTTTACTCCGCTGAACTTCATTCATTCCTGCTAACATTTTGAAGGAACTACACTGGATTGTAACACGGCCTTTTTACTCCGCTGAACTTCATTCTTGTTGACATTTTTGAAGGAACTACACTGGATTGCAACATGGCCTTTTTACTCCGCTGAACTTCATTGTTGTTGACATTTTTGAAGGAACTACACTGGATTGTAACATGGCCTTTTTACTCCGCTGAACTTCATTTTTGTTGACATTTTTGAAGGAACTACACTGGATTGCAACATGGCGTCTTTCTTGTTTGTGTAGACACAATCTAATGATGTGAAAGAAGATGATTGTATTGTGGTCCTTGTTGGCTACGAATAAATCGGTGCTAGCCAATCAGAGTGGTCGTTGCATCCCAAGCAGGCTGGCGTTTAAGTAGATCTATATGAAAATCATTAAGAAAAAAATGACATTCTGCTTATGCTTTTCTTCTTCTTCTTTTTGTTCTTCTTCTTCTTCTTCTTCTTCTGCTTCTTCTTCTTCTTCTTCTTCTTCTTCTTCTTCTCTTCTTCTTCTTCTTCGTCTTCTACTTCTTCTTCTTCGTCTTCTGCGGTCGATTTTCTTGGTTGAGTCAGACCTTCAGTCCCGTTGCCACGATGAATCCCACAGTCTTCTTTAGTTCAACATCTATCATCTGTGCAAGGTGATCCTAACATAGTAAGCTAGCAGCAGGTGTCCTCGTGTATGACGTTGAACCAAGACTTAGTTAAAATATAGTTGGTGGGTTTAATACTGAAAATATAATACTAGCAGGTGATTTTAATCTAGTTCTTGATCCTTCTCGAGACTATTGTAATTACAAACATACTAATAACCCTAAAGCAAAAGAGACTGTCGAAAACATTGTCGATAATTTAGATTTAAACTATATTTGGCGTCAGTTAAATCCTGATTGTCTCCGTTACACGTGGAGAAGAGCCAATCCTTTTCAACAGGCGAGGTTAGACTTCTTTTTAAATTTCAGATTCTGTGGTTTCATTTGTAGATGACGCTGATATCGAATGCGGATATACAACAGATCATTCCGCTGGCATTCTTAAACTGAAATTCAATGACAATGTAAAGCATAATACCTTTTGGAAGTTCAATTCATCTCTTTTAAAAGATAAAGCATATGTAGATGAAATAAATGATGAAATTAAAAACATTAAAGAAGAATATGCAGTAAACATAAATGAAAACAATTTGCGAGATGAAGACTTACAATTTTCTGTTTCTGACGACATTTTTCTCGATTTTTTATTGATGAAAATAAGATCAAAAACAATTTCTTATGCTACGATGAAAAAGAAGAAAACTATGGAAAAAAGAAAACAATTAGAGCAAGATATACTTCCCTGAAGATGGAGTATGGCTGCCTTAATGGCGGGATAAAAAAAGGGTCATACACACAAAACTCCACTGCCTGGCTATACAGGGAGTGTCCGCAGGAGTATCAGCCTGCGCACGCAGAAAGAAAAAAGAAAAAGAGCAAGATATTTGTAGATTAGAAAAACTTGAGAAAAAGAATGAGGATGACGTTAGAAATATAAATATGAAAAAAGAACAGCTGAAAGAAATTAGAGAAAAACAAATAGAAGGAGTATTATTAAGATCACGAGCTAGATGGATAGCGGAAGGGGAGAAAGTCAGTAGTTATTTTTGCAATTTGAAAAGCGGCATTTTGTCAGTAAGAATATGGCTAAGATCATCGATGAACAAGGTAACATTTTAACAGATCAAAAGGATATCCTTCAAGAGGTGCGGAAGTTTTACCAGTCACTCTATACAGAAGACAATGTCCAGGATTGTGAAATAAATAACTTAGTGAATAGCATCCCTTGTCTAGAAGAAACAGAAGCAAACGATTTAGAGGGAGATATTACTTTAGAGGAAGCAACGTATATCCTGAAGAACATGAGTAATAATAAAAGCCCTGGCTCTGACGGTTTCACCACAGAATTTTTTAAGGTTTTCTGGACTAAAATTGGTATATTCGTTGTCAGAGCTTTAAACGCAAGTTTCAGAAAAGAGGACTTGACCAGTGTACAAAAAGAAGGAATCATTACATCTATTCCCAAAGGTGATAAACCAAGACAGTATTTAAAAAACTGGAGACCAATTTCACTTTTAAATGTCGTATATAAAATTGGATCGTCATGCATAGCAAATCGGATTAAATCAGTACTACCAAACATTGTTAACGAAGACCAAACAGGGTTTATTAAAAACAGATCTATTGGTGATAATTTACGACTGATTTATGATACTATTGCTTATTTGGATGAATATAACTTACCTGGGTTGTTATTTTATATAGATTTCGAAAAAACTTTTGATTCGGTAAATTGGGAATTTATGTTTAAAGTACTAGATGTTTTTGGTTTTAAAAATGATATATGCAAATGGATAAGGACTTTTTATGAAAACATTAAGTCGTGTGTCATCGTAAACGGTCAGGTCTCAAACTGGTTTAACGTAAAAAGAGGTTGTAGACAAGGGGACCCAATTTCTCCCTATTTGTTTGTGTTATGTGTAGAAATATTTGCAATAATGGTCAGGGAAAATCTTGATATCCAAGGAATTACAATTAATGATGTAGAACATAAACTGTCACAGTACGCCGATGATACAGAGTTCCTGCTTGCAGGAGATCGTAAGTCTTTTGAAACATGTATTGGTGTTCTGTATAGATTTGGCTTGGTCTCAGGTTCTCGTATGAATTTGGGTAAGTCAAGTGTAATATGGCTGGGAAGTAGAAAAAACTGTAAAATCCGATATTTAGAGCATTTAGACTTCGATTGGAATCCATCCAAATTTCGAATACTTGGTGTATGGTTTACGAATGATTTGAAAGATTGTTTAAATGTGATGGTGTGGAGGGGTAAGGGGGGTGCAGGTGAAGACAGGCAGATGGTGATAAGTGCAGGAACCAAGGGACAGCAGCCGGTCAAGAAGACAGTGGACGAAGCAGAGTTTTTCTCCTTTTATTTGCCTTCCATAATAAGCTCAAACCAGGAACGCAGCCCTGGGAGCAATCTCTCTCGCACAGCACTCAGCGCACTGAGCACTCTCTCTGCCTCTCACGCCAGTCGCTCACATCAGGGAACACTGATCCATTCTCACACAACGCTCTACTTTTATAAGAATGTACCGAGCCGCAGAGCCAGCAACACGGTGCCAGAGACGAAACGGGCCTCGCGAGGCCGGAACCAACAGAAATTTGTGTTTTCTATCGCGGCTTCAGTGTTGTCTGGCTCGCTGTCCGTTCAAACTATTAACACATATTTACTATCGATGAAAACCTCAGAACACAAGGAAGAAAATGCAGTAAGTCACATTTGACAATTTTGTTCCTGTACTAAATCATTGCTGATTAATGTCCTAGAGTGAAGCCACTTTTAACGCTTTTACGTCATATTTTCCTCTATTTCAATAAAAAAAAATACTGAAGAGCGTGAAATAATTTTACAATGAATGAATAGCTGGCACTTCGCTCTTTTCATACATATAAACTTCATTTTCCGAGACAGTGTCTAAGTGGAGAATTGTGTTATTAAAATTTACTAGAAAACACAGCTGACGTTTCACTTCGCCGGGCCGTCTGCGCCTACTTTTGACACAATTTTCAACTGAAAAATACTCTGTTGAAATTGTCTGTTAAATAATAAATTCTACACATTTTCAGTTGTATTCATAACAGAAATGGAGTCATTATCAAGATTTCGATCGGGAAGTCCGAATTTTGTAGAATGATAATTTGGATCAAAACTCAGACAATGAACGAAGAAGGCGACTTGTTCAAGGGAACCGACGTCGTCAGTCATTTCGTATAGTCGCAAGCCTGTGCGGAAAAGATCCTAAGCATGCGATATACGAAATGAGAGCTCATGGACATTACTTTTAACATGCATCTTCAGATTCTTCGGTTTTCCTCTTACTTTTTGTAAAATCAAGAATTATTCAATGTTCATTCGACAGACAATTGAAAATGGTGCCAAGATTGCTCGTGCAAAATCCCAGTTTAGAGAAAATATGGGCTTCTCAGCCCAGTACGGTTGTAATGAATCAAATACATTAATTTTTGTGACTTTAGCGACGTACATACAATTATGTAGGTTCTGAGGTATTCATGATTTAAAGAATTTACACAATAAAAAAAATGAGATTCGACCAAGGGAGGTAAGGGGAAGATAACTCTCGAACAAAACATTTTCATCCACGAAAGGTAACCAAAAGAAATATATACACTGTTAGCACCCGGCTACATCAATATTAATTATTCAGAAAGACTAGCCGATGTTAAGTACTTATTTAAGATATGGGTAAAACGCCAGATAACGCCTCTTGGCAGAGTTGCAATTTTAAAATCCATAATTCTGTCAAAACTGACTCATCTGTGGTTACTTCTGCCAAATCCTCCTGATGTCCTTTTTTTCAAACTTGTCAACAAGTATGTTATCAATTTGTCTGGAATTTTAAAAAAACGGACAAAATCCGGTCGGAAAATAGCTCACAAAAGTGTTAAAAATGGTGGTATTTGCCTTCCTGACTTAAGAACATTCGTCACATCTCTTAAATTACCCTGGATTCGCA
>JAFLJL010018661.1:4910-34864 GCA_018398815.1 Conus ventricosus | reverse complement strand
CGTGTGGCAGAAAGACTGTGAAGTGACCGGTGTGGTTGATAGTGAGAAGCTATTTACTTGGTTTTGTGCGGTTGGTTTTGTTTATATAATATTTGATCATGGCAGACAAAGAAGTGGGAGCTTTTAAGCTGACAAATACTTGACGGAGCATGTTGTAGTACATGCACAATTTGTCTAGTGCTTTTGGATGAGTGAGAGCGGCAGGCCCCATCATCAAAGTAAGAAACTACCCGTTTCCTAAACGCCAAAAGACAGCAATCTGGATTTGTTGGAGAGCAAGCAAAAAACAAAAAGATGGCGCCAGAAGAACTCCACCAATACTTGAAAACAAAAGAGGTTGAGTGTGGGAATGACAGACTTAGGAAAGAAGTTTTTGTTTTTGGGGCTGGGCCAGGAGGAAATACACGTTGTTGCTGTGCTATTGTAAACTGAAGGAGGGGTATAGGCGCTTCAAAGGCAAGGAAGCTACAACAATGTGTTTAAACTTGCAATATGGTTGGCTTTTAGAACAGACCTTCAAGGCCTTTTTCACAAGGAAAAAGACAGTGGGGCGCATACTCAAAAAATGGGATGAGTGGTTGAAGAGCATGTAGGGATATCCCCTTTTCAATTCTCGCAAACTAAGAGAGATTGCTCGTTTGTTGAATCCATATTGCTAAAAGGTTGTTCTACAGTGGTCTTTCTTTCATAGATGTCACGCTAGGGGAAGGATTTGTATTTAATGTTTCAAGCAGTGAGGAGATTAGAAATTATTGGACTTCTCCTGTACAAGAACCAATTTCAAATCCAAAACACACTCCTCTCAAAGTCCGCAGCCCAGTGAGGAGAGAGAACCTATCGCTCTACCCTAGAGCGGTCAAAGGTCACAGTGGCAAGCCGTTTCTTCCGCGCTTTACCCTAGAGCAGTCAATGGTCACAGGGCAAGCCGTTTCTTCCGCGCTCTACCTAGATGGGCGGGTGTTTAAAGGTCACAGTGGCAAGCCGTTTCTTCAACGCTCCACCGCTTCACCCTAGAGCGGTCAAAAGGTTATCAGGCAGTGAGATCAGACTTTTTTTGCCTGCTTTGTCTCTTGCTGTCTTACGCCCCGTTACAAACTTTTAAGGCTGCCTTTTTGCTCTGCCACAGCAGTATTTTACTTTTAAAAAAAAAAAAAAAACCACTAGGTAATCTTGCCAATGCCAGTCCAAGCCCTGGATGAAAAAAGAGGGGGTGTGTGGTATAAAACTTTTTTTTTTGTGCACTTGGCGGGCTGCTTTGATCTTGCAACAAAAGAGCCAATGACATCACAAAAACGCAAAGCAAGCACTGTCTTGACCAAAAGTGGTGTTTTCACATGACAAATAATAAAGCTCGGTGTACACCACACACACTCCCACCCCCAAGTAAGTCACCCCTAGTTCTTAATTAAGTTTTTTATTAATTACCCCCAAGTTCTTAATTAGTTTTTATTAATACTTCAAGTTTTAATAAGTTCTGATTAAGTTTTTAATTAAGTCTTGATTTAAAGTTTACTCAAGATCATAAATAAGTCATCCTCTAAGTACAACCAAGTCTTATATGTTAATTATCAAAAAATACGTTCTATGATTTTATCTTAAATAGCAGATGTCTAATCTAGTACACACAGCCTCAAAAAAACGTTTGTCATCGTTGAGGATGTCTTGCTCAGCGTTCATCTGCAAGATCTTAAGGAAGGTCTTACATCCGAAGCAAACCGCTTTGGATTACAATTTGGGTTATGGAAATGGCTTTTATAGACTCCATGTCTTTATTTATGGACTTATCATTTTATAATACGCCATGTTCTATTTTTATAAAAAATTTTAAAATTAAGTGCTTAAAATATTATTCCATTATAAATGGATCAAAATGATGCTTTGTTATTGGCGGTTTTGGCGTGTGCAGTAGTGTTCGGCTTCTGTATTTAAGCGGTGGGAGATTGTTTTAATTCCTTTTGTTTTGTTTCCATGCCATTGGTTATATATTTTTATAACCATAATAACAGCCCCAGCAGCAGGAAGGGGCCAAAAATGGCAAAGGTTTAAGTTCAATATTCATGAAAGACTTTGGGGCCCTTGAATCACATGGAGTTTTTTATAGCTGGCATTGAATCAAATTGTTTGGCGTTGGGTGTTATGTGTTTATGATGAGTCATATTCGGTAACATTAATTTTTTTTGTCTGTTCCACTCTGTATTTTTTTCCTGCGTCAACACGCCCAGGGATTTTTAATGGTCTCACCTGATTCAGTGTATTCTGCTGATTTCTGGCTTGGTTTACTTTCTCCACCTGTATTCAGTGTTTTCTTATTTGCTGATTTTCCAGATCGTTCATTTTGGAAGGGAAATAAATCTATTATGATTAACAGTTATTAATCATTGATTAATTGGCGATAACAATGTTCCAAAATCTGTAGTATAGAGCACATCCTAGGAGGACTCTAATGACTTTGTTTATTAATCTGGATCTGCGTTAAATCATACATAAAATCTTGTTCAGAATCAATGGGTTGCAAATCTACTGACTAGTTTAGTGTACAACTAAAGAACGTTTTTTGCCCCTCACTTTTCACCAGTTCTAGACCCCAGCTGCGCTTCATACCTGTTATGATACTTTAAAAATGTCTTGCGGCGTCATTGTTGAATTTGTTCAATCTCTGAATTCAGTTCAGGAAAACTGTTTTGTTTTCCACCTGATGCCAAAGAATACAGCCTTTCCTTTTTGGGGCATATAGCTTGATAATCAACTGGTCATTATAAGTTCAGGCAGGTTTAGGCGCCTTGTAGCTGTAGTAGATTCATCACTGTTCATGTTTTTAATAATTATATTTATTTTATTTTATAACAACTGAGAACCGCAAAAACAACTTGTTGCTAACCTTGTATACCATTCTGCTTGTTATTTGGAGGGACTAAGTGTAGGATACTCAATGCTTGGGTAAAAGCCTGTTAAGAATTAAACCAGCAGATCTGGCAAACTAGGACTTTGAGGTTTCAGCAAAGCTGATTGCTATCATTGCAGCTTCGGTTGCTACGAAAGATTTTTAGTTAGCAAGGAATAATTCCAGACAATATAAATATTGTATAGAAAAAAAATACAATTTATAAAAAAATGGCTTCACTCGCAATAATGATAGTGGCGATGTGGTGAATGCGCTTGCTTTTAGCGGGAAGTAATTTCGCATTTAGTAAAACTGGGAATGACGGCGAGAAGAAACAGAATAACCAAAGCTATGGAGCAACTAGCAGCTGACAGACGCTATGATGAAAGGCAGAGACTTGAGCAGTTAGCTTTTATTAATGACACACTGAAAAGACAGGGGCATGCAGCTTACACATTTAAATATGTTGATCATGCAATTACACAATATTATCTAGTAACAGGCAAACCAATCGAGACATTGCCCCCACCAAAATTCAGTGACTTTTATCAACCATCAAAAACAAAAGATGCAAGAAATCGGGTTTATTGTCGTTGGTATGACCGTCTGTGTATTTTGTTGCACATAATATTGGCTGAATAAAAAATGAACAAAATCTATTATTCGCCAAAGGATATTGGAAGGGCATCACAGCAATTAAAAAGCTAAGCCAAGCGGCAGGAGTCAGTGAACAAACAGCAAAGGAATGGTTATCTAAACAAGCAATTTGGCAAATTTATTTACCTGCCCCTAGACGAATACAGAGACCACACTTTGTTAATACAACTCCAAACGACACCCATCAAATGGATCTTCTATATTTACCCTCTGATAGGATTAGACGAAAAAGATTTAAGTACGCACTCACAGTCATTGACATGGCTTCAAGATACAAAGATGCGAACCATTAACACAAAAGAGTGCTTCTGCTGTTGCTGTTGCATACAACTGATATACCAACGAGGCCCTAACTTATCCTCGCATGATTCAAGTCGATGATGGAAAAGAATTTAAAGGCCAAGTGAATCAATTATTGTTGAAACATAGAGTTACCATTAAAAGAGGCATTCCGGAGTTCACAGATCACAGGCTTTAGTTGAAAACTTTAACAAACAGTTAGCCGAAAGACTTTTCTCCTACCAGTATCACAGAGAGCTGATTGACAATTCTCGCAACACAGAATGGGTTAGAAGACTGCCCTCAGTTTTGCGCGCAATGAATAATGAAGAATTTAAAGGGCTAAAACCAGTACAAGCAATCAAAAGAAAAACAATAAATGTTGCTGAAGGAGAGTCTTCATCCAGCAAACTTTACCATTAGGAATTGAAAAGTAAGGTACCTTTATTTAGGGGAAGCCGAAGGGGACACTCGCATCAGGGCCACTGATCCGGTTTGGGTGTTGACCCGTACGAAAATATAAAGAATTGTAAAAATGAATCGCTCGTGTTTATTTACGAGAGAAACTGAACAACAAAACAACCAGCTCCTCAAAGATCTTGTGTGAAGGAAGAACTGGCAGTTTAATCCCGCCGGGCACCGTTCCGCTTTTATTATTTCGGTTTTCCAGTTGCTCGATTGCATATGAAAACTTGGATTAACAAAACACACGTTTTGTGTTTGGTCTAATCTAAGACTTCTTTGTTACAACAGTTGTGTGATCTCATGTAGATTAGATCGCAGTTTTACGTTGTCATGCTGAAAAGTTTATTGCCAAACAATCTTCTTTGTAGTTGAGTTGTCATGTGATATGTTTTGACTGCACAACGCTGCGAGATATACCCTTTTGCTTTTTAAATGATTTTCTCCTGGCTCGGAAATTATGTACATTTTCGATACTTAACCCCAATACTCTGATCACCTTTCCTGATTATTCATCTTCATCTTTCCCTAAAACTTTTGATTCGTAATTGACATGTAAGGCGATAGGTCTTTTAGGATAATCGGACGTGTCATACCATCTGACATGCCCTTTAGCTACTGCCATTTTCAGGTCTTTATAGATGTTTCCGTGGGATATCTCTAACAAAACTGTCTGTATCGGGTAAAGTACTCTGGGATCAGGATACGAGGGCTTTTAAAGTAGTCCTATAGAAACTCTAACATCAAAAGCTTTGATAATTCTAAACAGTAAACCCAATTAAATACAGGTTTGTCTAATTTGACTTTCTTTTTTTTCATCATTATGCCAAAAGGTGATCATTGAAATCTTCTAAAGTCCTGATATTTGGGTTTTGAAGTCAGCTTATTCTTCGTTCTCTTTGGAGACTAATTGACATCTTTGCGCTTGTGCGGAATTCTCATAGTCTTCCGAAACGCTGTTGTTCATCAGCTTGAAAAGTCTTTTTCTGAAGGTCTTGTGTGGATTTCGTTTGAGATCAGTGTTCTCATGATGTATGGTTTCATGAACTGATCTTGTCAAAAGCAATTACACGATGAACTGCTGTCATCTTCAAACCATGTCTTAAATAAATTGTAGAGTCTGTAATGACAGACATAATTTTTTTTTGCCCCCGAGATTGGGCACAAGTTTAGGTCTGGCTCTCTTGATCCTCTTTAGACTTTCTGCTGCTTATGGATAGTCATTATGCACGGACATGGTGTTCATGAGGATATTCTAAGTCAACTTCTAGGAATTGAAAACCGCGCTGCTGATCAGGCGTTAAACTGTTCAACCATTTTATGCCTTTTGTATAGTATTCGTACCTGTGTACATTTTTAAAGTTACGTTCATGGAAGTTGAGTGCGCCATTGCCAAATACAGATTGTTTGCGTCTAAATACATGAGATAGTTAGACCTTTTACTTGGATTCATTAGTTGTCCAAGTAGTTGTTGTTTGCTTTCTTTACAATTAATGATGCGACGCCATATAATTCTCCACGCATCCGTTTTTCTATCACTGAATCATGGTAGGTCAGACAATAAATCAATCTGCTACTCCAGTAAACTTTAAGAAAACAGCATCCCAACTCTCCCGGCGCAGAAATGTAATGCGCGGGATCCGGCTATAATGTTTCATGCAGGTTCTTTCTGAATTTTCAAAGGTACGTCCGCCAACAACATACATCAGCATCAAGTATGAATTCATGATAGTCTCCATCGTTTTACCACTCTAACTTTGAAGCATCTTGAGCCATGCTGGTAAATCAGAGTCATTATGTCTTTCTCTAAGGACTAGAAAAGGAAACGGCTTTAGGTGGAAGTGTATCTTCATCAAACTTTCCCAATGTTCATGTACTCTTAGGGTAGTAAACGCCCTTTTACCCCCGCGAAAAGAAGTTCAAAAATATTCTTCCGTTATTGGCAGGACTTAAGGACATGGCCAGTGACTCTAAGGAAACCCATCATGTGCTGAAGAGTCATAAAAAGACATGTTATTTAAAGTGAAACACATGTACTTTTTGATGGAACTGTGCAATGCATGCTACCTGAAGCAGCGCTGGTAGTGTTACTGCTTGCAGTATATAAGGTGGGAAGTCGTAACCTCGCATAGTTGTGAAGAATACAAGCAGTTCATGTCTTTGGAATCAAACTTTAGTTGATGAAAGATTGCATTTGATATGCGCCGCTCCTCCCCTGAAACTTCCACTATGTGATCATGGTCTCTTATGTGGGGTTTACATACTCTTGGGCGTTAGCTCTAAACCGCAAATTCCAACAATGCGTGGCTGGTCCTACTGTTGTTGGTCTTAGCGCCATTATGATTTCAGATAAATTAGATTATTAGATTCAAAAAAACAGGGGTGGGTTGTGGCATTGGCATTGCTGCATGGCTGTTAAAATCTTCTAGCCGCATTTGGGCCTCTGTATAATTCTGGTGCTGAATGGGCGCCATCCGAACCTGACAACAATGAAGGCAAATGAACCAAATCTGATGATTACTCATTAAGGGATGTTTTTCGAAGTTTTGTGGCGCTGGCCCTTCATAAGGAACAATGAGTGATTCGAAAGGTCTGCGGCAACAACTATGAGAATGTTTGCAGTTTTTCCAGTACTTTAAAAAAACTAACTATAGATCCAGGTGGGGGCGTAATTAGTTCTGTATTACAGTTCAACTGGGCCGATACAATGGTTTCTTAGTTTCGCTTTGCGGCATTGAAAAACAGATGGCATCTCTTGTTAATACATTTCTGCAGAATTCTTGTTTATGCCATTCTTTTGAAGGCATGCTGCATTAGTTTATCATTGTTCGAATCAATGTGTTAATTGCGGTAGCCCCGCTGGTTGACAGATCAGTAGTAATAAGTAACATGATTTTTGTCTGGCTCGCAATCGTTGGACTGTGTCTTGGACACTTTAAATGGCACCAAATTTGCTTTTCCTATCCCCGTTGTTTACATTAACAGTTAATGGTTTGTGTTGTTCTTCAAAACCGATCAATTTGGTCTACACTAACAGGAAAGGAAACACCCCACTAAAGTTAAGATCATTGATGTACGGGTGATAGTTAGACACTCTCTCTGCGTATTTGCGGGCGTGATGCAGCCTTTGCAAGAAGCAACACATAAAACATTTGTTGTCTGTATTCTTATGTTTAGAACTGCTCTTTTGGCAACTTATGCCGGGTGGTTTAGTGGACTGTAAGCTTACAAACAATCGGCGCCCATATTAGCCTGTTTTAACTGATCTCTAAGACTTCGCCCTCTGACCAACCAGAGCCTCTCATTTTGGCTTCTTCAGCCGCCAGCGTCAAACTGTTGGAAGCCGTTGTTCTGCCCAACCGGGTGTTAAGTCGTTTATGAGAAAGAAAACAGTTGTTGTTTAGTCGAGATACCCAGACTCTAGATATTTTTCTTCATTTATTGTTTACATAGTCGATTTAAAACAGCTTAACATTACTTTAAACTGGCGGGTTCTATTGTTAGTTACTTGGAACTTGAGAAATAGCATGTACAACGCTTGCCGCACGGTATTTGGCCTGGATCAAATGACCTTTCTAGATCATTATCTTTCAGTGCTCTGATAACCGCTCTCTCTCAAGCTTCCTTCAAAAAATTGGTCTTGCCCTTCATATAGCTTAGCCATGTTTGAGCTTCTTTTCTAACTCAAATATTATTTATTGTAAATTTAAAAAATAAGTAATCAGAACAATATCAACGGTCTTTTTGCGCATGGACTCATAAAACTAAGGTTATTATAAACACCCTTTGGTGTTGTTAATGTGAGCTGTTTAGAAAGTAGTTTAATTTCTCGTTTACCTTTTTTTAAGCATTCCTTTTTTATTGCTCGGGGTCTGGCTGTTTGTTGAGAAAAACTTGTCCTGCCTTTCTTAGAAGATCAAACTTTTGTATTTTGTAGTCATCAAATCAGCTTGTAAACGATTTAAATTCTTCATCCGTGATTGTTTTGAGTCAACTAGCGCTTTATTGTATTGTCCGTTTAAACGAACTAAGTTTAGCCGTTATTAGTTGTACCTTGCTGTTGTGCTTTTGGAGTTTAGTTTTATTTTTTTGCTGGCGGCACTACAGCGATAATGAACACAGGCCAAGGCTTAAAAGACAAAACCAAACCTAGAGGGTTAAGCTTGCAGGCGCACCTACACCTGTTGGCTAAGAGACCAACCCTCGTTCTGCTGATAGAGCACTTATAGTTCGATGCTCCAGTAATAACATAGGTACCAGCATTAAAGAAGCAGAATACATTCGTTTGTTTGCTGTATTTGAAAGGTCTGTCTAGTTTTTGTTGCATTTGTTTGTAATGTTTGTTAATCTCCGAAGGTTTTTCTGTTAGGGCTTTTTACTATCTCTTCTTGTGGTAACTCTGGCGCTTGTAGGCACATTTGGATTATAACATGAAACGACATGTTTTTATAAAATGAAAAAATATTTAGTATAAATACATATTTTAATTGTTTTCTTCTCTTGTATTCAGTTGCGCATCTATAATAAAAAACAAATGTACATTAAGCGGTTGATCGGCTTCTTCTTCTTTATCAATTGAATGTTTATTTACGTCTCTCACGTTTCTCCCGCTTCCATACAACTCATTATCTCTTTTGACTTAGGTTCAATCCATTTACGTATTTTGTGTTTTAATAATCATCAAGCCTACACATTGTGAAGATGTAAATCTTTAGACCACGTAGGTCGCTGTTGGGATTTCTACCCCTCCCACCCCAAACAAATTTTCTTATTTCGTCAAAAATGATGATAAAGGTCTAAGCCCGCGCTTAGCGTAGATGTTGTTAAGGAACCGTCAATTGGTTACATGTGCACTTTCGTATTTTAGGATTAAAAAACTTTTGTCACTTGCTCTTTTGGAACGGTTCTTCATCTTCACCACAGCAATTAAAATCCTTTAAGCGATCTTGCTGCGACGCTAAAACTAAAAAATTCCATTATAGTGTCTGCCTGTTTAGGGATATGTTGTATGATGAATTCACTCTTTCGTAATTTCTATTGGTACATTTTGATGATATTGTTTGTTCAATCAGCCTTGCTAGTGAAGGTTGCTAACAACGTCCACTTAACGTGATGTCAGAAAATGCTTTGTACTTTGCTTCGGTGTCGGATGATCTGATAACCACGTTTGTAGTCATTAAAAGTTTAGTTCGTTATGACAATCTGTTTTTAATGCCTCTTGAAGTCTGGTGCATTGCGCTTTTAACAACTCAAAATCTAAGGGAATGGAAAAAAAAGATTTCCTTACGCAAATTACAGCCTAAAGCCTTTTTGCTGCTTTTAGCACTGGGCGGAGTCGGGTCTATTCTAAGCTTTAGTGCTTTCTTCCTTTTCATTCCTTGAAACGCAAGAATCAGCCTTTCGTTCCCGGTTAAGCCCTAGATCAGAATAGGTTTTTAAAATATGTGCAGATATGTTAAAGAAAAATATTCTTGCCCCTCATGTTTTATAGAAATTTTCTTAACGATTGCCCGCCCCAGATTCTGCCACAACTGTCCTGTTTGGGTTGTTGTTGATGAGCGCTATTTTGACAGTAAGAGCGGAGAGCCTGGCACAATCACTTCATCCGCTCCTAGGCTGGGAAATTTGACAGTAAGAATTTGATCTGCATCAATGTAGGATGGATTATTTGGAACAGTAATATTCCGCTTATTTCCCTTTCACGCCATGGGGCTCTTTCTGTTTTTTATGCGGGTCATGAATCGAGCCATGTGCTTGTTGTGGCATTTTTATGAGACCAAAAGAAAAGTTAATTATTTTTAAAATATGGCAGGAATTGAAGGGAAAGAAAAGAAGATTCTGATGTTTTTGATCGTGGAGACGACTTGAGTGATTCCCCTAGGGGGCGGCATCGGCTCGGGGGGCTCTCATTGCATGATGAATTAGCAGAAAATCGGGAGTACATTACCAACAAGTCGATATAAATTAAAAAAAAAAATCAGAAAGTAAGGCCAAATCATTATACCAAAGTTTAGGCCAAGAAACCTCCCGATTTATAGACCCAAATGATTTTTAAATTTTAAAGATGATCATTGTTTGTGGAGGAGCGGACCAAGGAACTTGTTCAGCTTACAACTAAAAAAGACCATCAAAGTTTTAGCCGTGGGTTCAATTAGAAATAGTCCAGTGTGAAAGATCACAAATCGCCTTGGCCTTGTTAGGCCACAATTAAGGGCGGAGGCAGTTTCTTAAACTTTCAAAAACACACTGCAAGAACTCCAACAAATAACAAATGCAAAACTGGAACTTAAAGAATTAAATCAATCAGAGGTACAATTAATAAATGTAATAGAAGCCGAATCCAGTTTTTTCAGAGAAGAAAAAAACAGCGGTTTAAAGACTATACACGACTCACCGCTACCCATGTACGGGAAATAGAGGCCCTTGATCTTGCTATAAGACCATCAGAGGCGAATTAACAAACAGTTTAGCAAAATAGGTGAAACTAGATGGGCATATATAAGAAGAGAAAAAGAAAAAAACGCGTTGAGGCTGATGACGCCAACTTAGGGCATGATATTTAAAGAAAGAATACCCAAAGACTAAAAGATCTTGAAAACAGAAAGATCCGCAAGACTAGAAGTGCTTAATATCTAACCTGAGACCAATACGAACTCAAGTGAATAGAATAAGGAGAAAACTATTCCGAAAAATGTTATATGAAGACCCAACGCTAGAGAAACGAATCCAAACACTGTTTAGAGAGCAAGGAGTCACATTGTAAGCGTTAGTAACAGCCTTAGGTTTTGCAATAAGTACATGGTGATGGCTATTACAGGCGGCGGGTGGAGGGCAAAGTTCAGATGCCTCCGCACCATCGACCTCCCCCCCCACCTGATAAATCATGGGTAAAAAAACAGCTTGATCATCTTGCGAATTTATTTAAAAAAATTAGCTGGTAAAGCCGTGGACGCTTTACCAGGAATATGGGGCAGGATTGTCAGCTGGCTTTTGTCTACTGCAAGCAAGTAGTTGGCTTTATGGCCGAGCCGAGCACTATGGACATTAGTTCTTGTAATAGTTGGGTAATTTATTGTAGATAAAACCAGTAAGTAATCCTAGGCCAGTTAATCCAAGAAAAGCGCTGTCTATCATCTTCATGGTCATCGCGAAACAGAGTGGCGACGACTTTGCTGAAGTCTTCAATGACTTTGGGGTTTGGACTTCGGGAATTAGATGACATAATGCTGGTTGTTTGTTACTGTCTTGTAATATTACTGGTCAGAATGTATGTCGTTTTTTTTCCCAACCTTCTGTTCATTGCTGCTATAAGAATTTCATTATTAAGTTTTTATTATTTCCTAAAAAAACCCCTGGAGTCTGAGGTCAGAAGGCAGCATGTATAACCAGTGCAACAGGCAAAAGTCTACTTTCGATCTTGCGTATTGTAAAACATTTGGTATCTTTTAATACTGAGGTAACTCAACTGTAGACTTAATGGGTCCTCTAAATTTGCTAAGTATTGTTGTTGTGCATCATAAAACCCGTAGGAAGGATCTGTTATGCTCGATTTCGTTTGTGCTTGCCGAAACTAGCAAACACCAAAACGTAAGTGCGATAGAGACGTTTTATTCGTTCTATTCCGCTTTTGTTAGGCCCTTGAAGTGTCTAAGATAAATGTTGTGCCATGCTGTTTATGCTCTTGCGTGTCAAAAGTAGACCCGAGGTGATGAAAGCTGTTTGCGCTTGAAGAGAAAGATGTGTAAGGAGGATCCAGTCATATTTAAACTTTCTGTGCATGCCCCAAAATATATGGGGGGCCTAAGCCATGATTAAGTTCCACTTTTGTCTAAAGTCTGTCTTGGTGTTAATATCGAATTCGTTTACAGATCCTTTTCAAAAAGCTTCATGTCTATTCGGGTTGCTGAATGGATATTAAAACGGTTTTTGTCATTGGCAAGGGCGAGTGCAATTCAGAAAATTCGTCTGAAGGTTGTAATAAAAATGAAATTCTGTACACTGACTCACCAAAGGATCAGGATGATTTAAAGATCAGTTCGACACTCACACCAGATGATGACAAAACACGGCAAAGTTAACTGGTTTCTGGTAAAACTGCATCGGAGGACCTAAACCACGCTTTCGCGATGTAGTCATTTTTAATAGGAGGGTTAAGATATCTGTTTAATGGAGTAGTTACTTACCTTTTTATGAAAGGTGTCAGTCTGGGTCACAGAATGCCGAGGGTGCACAGGTTGTTTTATTTTTAAGATTGTAGTGCGGCCCCCAACAGAATATTTTGATCAGTATATTTGATTGCACTCATTTTTAATTTGTTTTAATAAATGTTTGTAACATAAACAACCAAACGACCGTCCTTCGTTTTAGACATGCTGTTTTGAAAACAAATGCGTGAGCTAAATTGGTCGCGCTCCATGTAATATTTTACAAAGTCGTATTTGGCGTTTAATATAAACTTGAAGCAAGGGGAATAATAAGATTACAAAATATGAATGGAGGAATAACAAACGGCGTTAACTGTTAACATACTGATGGTTATTTCGGGTTTTGCTACTAAAAGAAGCATGAGTAATTAGACATTACTCTTAAACTTAACATTGACAAATCTAAAAACAATATTAACATTCAAACCTGAAAAGAAGCCAAAAATTCGATTGTGGATAGAGAGCTAGCTAAAATGCTAGGCTTTACAACTAGCAATTACCCACTCATAGTTTTAGTGTTTCGCCAGATGAAAACTTTGTTAGAGGGGAAAAGTCGCTCAATCTTGCAATTACATTCATTTACTCTATGTTCCATTTGGACGAGCTAGAGCATCTGATGAAAACTTATATGCTGGAAGGCCTCATCTTGTTTTAAGAGCTCTTCCGTCAGGGAAAACTGCATATTGCGATTATGAAAATTATTCAATTCCCTAATTTTACAGTTTTAAAAGATTAGTTTGCGTGGGAGGGTTGGATCATTTAATTATAAAATCAAAGACAAAAACCGGGAAAAGTCGTGGAAATGTGATAACTGCACATTGTTTTGGAAATAATATAATACGTTGTACTAAAAACATGTCGCTGTGCGTGGGCCAGAAGAAATCCGGAGGTACATTAGCGCCTGATAAGGTGTATAACCTTAGACTTTAAAAGACCTTGCAGACGTTGCGGACTTGAACAATAACAGTGAGGTAAGGCACTTTGTATGGGGTTTGGAGTCCACTAAAGATGGTGATTATAAACGCAAAGAGGTGCGACAGCAAAAGTTTCCTAAACTAGACAACTGCGCAATCTCGAGGCAAATATGTTGGCCGTATGAATATAAATAGTTCGGAAACCTGACCTCAAATGGCACTTAGAACATATTTAGAATGGGAATTAAATTTGAACTTCTAAGCATTTACATATTTTTTTAGCCGTCAAAAAAAGTTTCAGCAAAAGCATTCAACTCTGGCCTTTACATGTAAGTTTATGCCGGACGACAATAGTCGGGAAAAGAAGTGAAATAACGGCCATATGGGAAAAAAAGCTGTACATCCTCCACAGAGAAAAGAAAAAGTTTGTTAAAAAAAAGCTTCTACAAAATTACAGTTCTTTCCAAGCAGAAAATTAGGAGACAGTGCACAATGATATTTGAAATTTCTGTCTTTAATGATGTGGAGTGGGATGGGGTTGTAGGCGTTAGTGACGTCCTTATAAAAGGAATTAATATTAGCTGGCAAAACTTAGACGTTAAACGCCTTAACGTTACCATCGTCGTTCTTCACAATGGTGAGGATATTAAGATCATAACAACAAGCAACAAAATCAATGTTGACTTAAATAGAAACAATCTTACAGAACTAAATTGGATTAATCTTACACATTTAGGCCTCATAGGGTTTTATTATACTGAACAAGTTTTGACGGAGAGTATGATAAAAATAATAACTGGATTAGATTAAACTCTGTTATAAAACTATGGAGCAGTTAAACTTTATGACAAAAACTCCTCATTGCTCATTGATTTGTGGGCAGACTGGTTGTGGAAAAACAATATTTATCCTCAACCTGTTACAAACAGTTTATCGTTATAATTTTAATCATATTGTGGTTTTCTGTCCAACACTTAAATGGAACAAAGCATATCATGATAGAAGGTTTATATGGACAGATGATAACATATATTTAGTTGATCCTAGCAATAAACTGAGTGAGTGTTTAGAACAGTTTTATAGACTGTTTGAAGGAACGCAGACACTATTTATTATAGATGACTGTTCAGCAGAAAGAGACATAGTTAAAAGAGAAAACACTTTATCAAAACTTGCTTTCAGCGGAAGACATGCTGGAATAAGTGTGTGGATTTTATGCCAAAAATATAACTCAGTTTTAAAAGACTTTAGAGAACAGTTAAAGACTGTAGTGTTATTTCACATGAAAGACAGAGACTCATTTGAAGAATGTTTGCGCGAAAATGATGTTATTGAAAATTTAACCCGGAAAAACAAGGTTTTTAGAAAAAACAAAAAAATCTGAAAATTTTTTGTAAATTAGTTTTAAAAGGGGGAAAAACCCCGCACAGTATGTTTGTTTGTAGAAAACGTTTTTTTTTTGGTTTATTAAGTCTTATTTTGTCGAGAAACGTAATATGCTAAATTCTAGAGCATTTTTCGCCCGAAAACTGTTTTGTCTGTCTGTCTCTCCTTTTCTCTCTTTTCTCTGTCGTCTGTCTGTTCGGGGGGAAAACCTTGCCTTTAAACGGGTTTTGTCGGGGGTTGCCGGTGATTCTCTCTCCTCCCCTTTCCGCCCGGGAAAAAAGGGGGTTTTTTAGGCCCCCCCTTTTCCCCCAAAAACTCGGGGGTTTGACCCAAGTGAGTCGGGTTTGGGCTTTTAAAATACTTTTCCTTAAGTTTTCCAAAAAATTTTGCTTAATTAATACTTGTTGGGCGAGTATTGATTCAGATTTTTTTAGAGAAGTCTGTGTATTGCCATCCCTTCTGGACATCTGGTTTTCCCGGCCACGTTTTTGGTTTCCTTTGTCCCGGGTTTTTGGGGGTTTTTAAAGATAAAAAGGGCCAGAAGTCGAGCCCCCCATGAGAGAAAAAAAGTGAGACTCAAGACGTTTTGGAGGGTTTGTCATTTTTGGTTCCCTCCTGTCGCCCCTTGTTCGGGGCAATTTTTTTTTTGCAGTGGGGTGCCTGGAGGGGAAAACCCCGGGACCACCAAAAAGATTCCCTGCGACAGACTAATCTGTCGGGGGGTGATGGAAAGGGAAAAGCGTGGCCCAAGCCCCGTACATGTCCACCCCCCCGGGGAGCTAGGTCAACCCCCCAGCACCCCTCAAACTTGTTTTAAATGCCCCCCCCCCCGTGCTTCGGGCCTGAATACGAAGTTTGACGAAATGAAAGGGGGGAAATGGGGTTTGGGGGGAAATGGTAGCTGAAACTGAAAGAGGTTTTGAAATCCCTGGGACGGGGGGTGACGGAGCTGCGAGGGGAAAACCGAAGACCTCCAAACAGCAATACCCCCCTAAGAAAAATTTGATTTTTTGGGAACGGAAGGGGGAACGACTTAAAGCCCCGATCGAAACGGAAAAACTTGTTTTTCACGGACTTGCTCAAAACCCCAACGAAACTAAAGGCAGGGTGTAAACTGTGGTCCATGACTTCAGGGGGGCAGACCCTCTGGGCTTGCTGGTGTTTTGTCCCTTGGGATCGTGTGCACCGCCTGAATTCAAACCCCGACTCCCAAAGTGATAGGGTGTTGCACGTTTTTCCCAAGGGACAAAAAAAGGGGAGCCCCGGGACTCCCAGTGACGGGTTTGTTGAAACCGTTCTTCAAGGAAAAAAAAGGAGACCCGACTCTCCAGGGACGGGGTTTGTTGCACGTTCTTCAAGGAAAAGGGGAAAGGAGACCCCCCTCCTTTGTTTGGGTTTTTGACGTTTTTTCAAGGACAAAAAAAGGAGCCCCGGGACTCTCCATGTTTTAGGGTGTTGCACTTTTCCTTCAAGGACAAAGAAAGGAGCCCCGGGCCCTTCCAGTATGGGGTGTTCCCACGTTCTTAAAAGGGAAAAAGAAAGGAGACCCCGACCTCCATTTGTTTAGGGTTGCACGTTCTCAAGGAAAAAAGAAGGAACCCAAATCTCCAGTGATAGGGTGTTGCACGTTTTTTTCAAGGACAAAGAAAAGGAGCCCCCCGCCTCCCGTGATAGGGTGTTAAACGTTTTTTCCCAAGGAAAAAAAAAGGAGACCCAACCCCCAAAGTGATGGGGTGTTGCACGTTTTTCCCGGACAAAAAAAGGAAGCCCCCGATCCCCCCCAGGGGATGGGGTTTTGGGGAAACGTTTTTAAAAGGAAAAAGAAAGGAGACCCGACCCCTCCTTTGATAGGGTGTTGCACTTTCTTAAAGGGACAAAGAAAGGAACCCGATTTCCCCAGGATGGGGTTTTTCACTTTCTTAAAGGGGACAAAGAAAAAGACCCGACTCTCCTAAAAGGGGTTGTTGCACGTTCTTCAAGGACAAAGAAAAGACCCGACCCTCCAGTGATGGGTTGGTTGAAACGTTCTTAAAGGGGACAAAAAAAGGAAAGCCGCCCTCCCCAATAAATAGGGGGTTCCCCGTTTAAAGGGCAAAAAAAGGGGAACCCCGACTCCCCGGGGGATGGGGGTTTTTCACGTTCTTAAAGGGACAAACGGAAAGGGAGACCCGACTTTTCCATTGATGGGTTTGGTTGCCCGTTCTTAAAGGACAAAAAAAAGGATTCTAAAAAGAAAAGATAAAAAACGGGAAAGGGCCCAAAGGTTTTTTATGAGGACTTTTCTTTCAGGTGAGAGGGTGAGGGGGAAAATTAACGCCTCTTTTAAAAAAAGCCAGAAGTAAAGGAAAGTTTGAAACCATGGTCTTTGTCACCGGCTATTGCCCGGAAAAGAAGTATGGTCTTGACGGGGGGGACGGATCCAGCCTCAGGGAAATTATTAGGGGGGAGGCCGCCCCTGCAGGGGAACCCGGGTTTTCGTTTCACGATTTGCAGGCAAACCCCGTGCGGAGCAGGGGGTGTGCGACACTGACAGGACCCGCCCCCGGGGGCGTCTCTTTGGTTGTGACATTTTTTAAAAACTTTTGGTTTCCCCGCGGTGGCTCGGGGGGAGGGATGTTTTCGTATTACAAGAAAAAGAATAATTGCAATAATCAACTTCCAGATAATATCTCTTTTAAATCAGGCGGATTTGTGTTAATGATTTTAACAATTAACTTGTACCCCCTTTGTGTGTTGGTTATGTCATTCCTCGTTTCAGAAAAGGGACATTTTATATTTAAAAAAGGAGGGCAGTTATAAAACAGAAGCACGGGGCACTGACGGGAAAAAGAAGGGGGCTTGTCCAAAAGAACAATTTTTAAACGAAGTTGGTGGTTTTTGTTTAATTTTTAAATTTTTCCATGTGAGAAATCCGTCATTTCTATGTAAAACAAAGGGGTGATAAAAATTGGGTTAATGAAAGTACACCCCTGCATGTTGATGAAATTCTTTTTTTGAAATGCACATTTATGAAATTTAAAGGAAAAAAATGGGGTATTCAAAATCCTTTAAATTCCTTTCTAAAAAATTTCCCAAAAAAAAGTTTTTCCCCCTCATAATTTTTTTTCACTTTTACTTTTTAAACTGTCTCGTTGAACTTTTTTGGGAAAAACTTGAATTTAGCGTGTTTCAGGCTTTTATGTTTTCCCCTAAACCTGCTATCAATTTTCAAATTTAAGGCAGACGTTTTAGGGGGCTTGTTATGGCTGATTTAAAAATGATTTTGTGTTTATTTAGAGACTCCAAATGAAATTTTTTAAGTCTTTTTGGGGGGGGGAGGGCAAACTTGTTTTGGGGTTTTAAAAGAGGATGTGTTATATGTTTTTTTTCATATGTTTCCGCCTGAGGGGGTTTACCATATTATCTTTTTTTTTACGTTGTAAAAGGCCTTCTTTCTCTTAAGGAAAAGGCTTACTGATTTTATGCTTGATTTGGGAAAGATGTACATTTAAATTTTTGTTTGGTTTATCGAACAGCAGAAAAGGCTAATGTTTCTCAAGATATTTTTTTACTGTATAATACTTACAATTTTTTAATTTTTATATTTTTCTCGATTATTTGAAAGGAAATCTTCAGACAACGTTTCCCCAATAATTTGGAAAAAAGTTTGTTTTAAAAATGTGTACCTCGCTGGGATTTTTATATAAATAAATGGATAAAGTAAAAGGTGATTTGATGGGCACTGTACGATATTTTTGACGTGGTGTATTTTTAAACGTATATTTTTTTTATTTTCGAAAATTACTCTCCCGTTGTTTTTCCTTCTTGTAATTTTTGTTTTTTTCAAAAGAGTTAGAATCTGGGGCCATTTTCCTATCGAATTTCATTTTTTGGGAAAGCTAAAATTAACGCGTGTCTTTTAAATGTTGAAAATTATTTGAGGTAATTGGGAAAAATTTGTGTGGAAACCCCTTCTTTTGAAAACCCCGGGACGTCCATACAATCCCGTCGGTTGAAGTATTAAACATTACGGACGATGCAAGATATGATTGATTGGGATTTTTTAAAAGAAGCCTTGAATATTTTTTTTGCATGTCTTTAAAAATCACGCGGTTGTCTGAAAAAAACGAATTTGTTTGAACAAAATGATGGAAAAAATTTATTGGTACTGAAAGATGTAAAATAATAAATCAAAAAAAAAAAGGATTTCTGATCCCTTTCTTTCGGGCGAAGGATGCTACTGATCGCGTTTTCCTACTGGGATAGCCAGGAAAAGGGGAAAAAAAATCTTTTAAAATTTTAAAAAAAAAACAACATAATGATTTTTGTTTAACGCTTTGCTCGTTTTTTTCAAAGACAGGTTTTTGGGGAAAAAGTTCGTAAGTTTCCCTTTTAAAAAAAAACAACCCTATTAAAAAAAAAACAATGGTTTTACTGGTATAATCACTTTTAAAAAAATTTCTGGAAACAAAATTTTGAAACAGAAAATTCTTGTATAATTGATTAAATGCGATGATGAAGCTAGTGATCCAATGACGCAAATGAAAATAATGACGAGAATGACGATGACGGTTCCATGGAAATCCCAATATTAGAGAAGAAGTGTCATTGCGATAAGGAAGTTAAAGAATGGGAAATCGGCTGGGCCCGACGGAATTATTGGGGGGATGCTAAAGCACGCTGGGAATCGCGTTATTGACTTCTTTGTTAAACTTTTTTTAAAACTTTTTTTTGATAAGGGGAAACTTCCCCAAAAAGGGGAACCCGGGAAAATTGTAACCTTTATTAAAAAAAAGGGGGACAAAGACGATCCCCAAAAAAAAAATTTTTTCAGAAAGGGAAATCGCTATCAGATACAAGCAGTAAAAATTATAGTTTTAATTTTAAAAAAACAGGATTCAGGAAAGGACGGGGGTTGAATTTAAAATTTTCTGGGGGAAAAACAAGCGGGGTTTTAAAAAAGGTTTTCTCTACAAATGATAAATGAACATTATTAAAATTTAATACAAAAAACAGTTTTTTTCTTAAACCCCAAACTCTAAGTTGCTTTTTTTGATTTTGGGAAAAAAACTTTTACTCTATTTAAAAAACTTAAATTTTGGCCTATTTTTTTGAAAAAAGGTTTTCAAAGGGAAACTTTTTCCCATGTATCCCAGCATGAAAGTTACCGTCAGAACTAGAAATTTTTTTTCCGGCCCCAAAACTGACCCGACTTTATTAAAATTTTACCCGGGGGTTTAAAAAAGGCATTTATTTGCCCAGTATTGTTCACTTTATTTTTAAATGAAAACGTTTGGGAAATAATCCCGAAATGGGAAAAATGGTGTACATTTACGTGTGGGGTTTCTTTTTATTATTTATATTACTTTTTTGGGGAAAGATGGGCTCTCTTTCTGGGGAAAAATAGTTGGGGGGCAGAAAACCCCTTAAAAAGGGCCCAAAATAAGCAGCATCGGCTCCATCAAAGCTGAAAATAATAAAGAATATAGTGTTTTTGGGGTGGATACCTAGCAGCGAGAGAACTTGGTTTTTACAATGGAATCCCCATACCCGTTGTTTAAAGTTTAAAATATTTAGGATTCATTTTTCAACCAAAAGGGGGAGTTTTACTGTGTCGTGTCAAAACTTGGGCCCGCAGAGCGAAAAAGGGGTTGTTAAGTATATTGCAAAAAAATTTTTTAAATTAAACTGGGAAATTTCCCTTTTTTGTATATCTTAAATTATTTGACCCCAAAAAGTACAACCAATTTTTTCAAATGGGGCTGAATTTTGGGGATTAAAACAGTGCCGCTCGCCCCTGTGAAAAGGTACACCTGTTTTGCTCTTAAAAATTTCCAGGTGTTCAAATGCAAACACCAAATGATTTGATATATGGAGAAACAATAGATACCCCATTTACAAAATTCTGCATCAGGTGGATGGTACTGGCTAAAGTTGACAAATGGATGAGTCAAAAATTACCACGAAAAGCATACTGTCCCTTGTTCGATTTGGATTCTCGTGATAAAACCCCAACTGGGTACCCGATATTCTTTTGTAAACTGTATTCACTTGGTTTGGGCAGTATGGCTAAACCAAGGTGCAGAGGGAATAAATCGTTCCTTCCTGCTTTTAAAGGAAAGGTTGGTCTTTGTAGATGGCAAGAATCGGACTTTCATATCAAGAACATGAAAGATTTAGTTTCTCCAATACTTTTGCACATAGCTGCTGAAAAGACACTTTGAAATTGAATTTAGACGGCACCTGAAATCATTACGACAAAATTTAGACTTGGCGTTTCAGAAATCGCTGTCCATAAGTTTCGTTACAAACAACACCGCCTGTTGATTTAATTTGTCCATTGTGCAAACAAGCGACGGAAGATGAGGTGCATTTTGTTTGTGCTGTCCCGTTCAAAAAGGATTAAGAGTAAGGTATATACATCTAAAGTACTATAAATATCCGAATCTTTTTCGTCTTGGTTTACTTCTAGCATCAAATAACGGAAAGAACAACAAAAAATCTGTCCATTTATCTACATAAAGCGTTTTAAGATACGTTCTGTGTGTGTTTCTTAGTGTATCAATTTTGATCATTTATATTGTACTATATTTCTTTTGGAAACCCGATTTTTGTTCCCACCCCTTCAATAGGGGCAATGGCCTATCATTGAATAAACTACCCGTATCCGTATCCGTATCTCCTTCTCTCGCTTTTTTCGCTGTAGGGCCTCCCTTTCCCGCTCCCGGTAAAACGTATTTCAGCCGCTCCGATGAATTTCTACTTCTATCAACTGTATGTCGTCCAGCATGCCTGTTGAAGGCTCCCATGCACATTAGAAGCCACACTCTACTTCTATCCAAATGTATGTCGCCAGCATCCTGTTGATCTCCCATGCACATTAGAAGCCACACTCTACTTCTATCAACTGTATGTCGTCCAGCATGCCTGTTGAAAGGGCTCCCCCTGCACATTAGAAGCCACACTCTACTTCTAAACAACTGTATGTCGGTCCAGCATGCCTGTTGAAGGTCTCCCATGCACATTTGAAGCCCCAAACTACTTCTATCAACTGTATGTCGTCCCAGCATTGCCTGTTGAAGGTCTCCCAGCACATTAGAAGCCACATCTACTTCTATCAACTGTATGTCGTCCAGTATGCCTTTGAAGGTCTCCCATGCACAGTAGAAGCCCAAATCTACTTCTATCAACTGTATATCACCCAGCATGCCTGTTGAAGGGGCTCCCATGCATATAGAAGCCACACTCTACTTCTATCAACTTTATGTCTCGCATGCCTGTTGAAGGTCCCCATGCACATTAAAGCCCACTCTACTTCATCAACTGTATGTCGTCCAGCATGCCTGTTGAAGGTCTCCCCCTGCCCCATTAGAAGCCACACTACTTCTATCAACTGTAAAGTCGTCCAGCATGCCTGTTGAAGGTCTCCCATGCACATTAGAAGCCACACTCTCTTCTTTCAACTGTATGTCGTCCAGCATGCCTGTTGAAGGTCCCCATGCACATTAGAAGCCACACTCTACTTCTATCAACTGTATGTCGTCCAGCATGCCTGTTGAAAGGTCTCCCATGCACATTAGAAGCCACACTCTATTCTATCAACTGTATATCGTCCAGCATGCCTGTTGAAGGTCTCCCATGCATATTGAAGCCACACTCTACTTCTATCAACTTTTTGTCGTCCAGCATGCCTGTTGAAGGTTCTCCCATGCACTTTTGAAGCCACACTCTACTTCTATCAACTGTATGTCGTCCAGCATGGGCCCGTTGAAAGGGCTCCCATGCACATTAGAAGCCCACTCTACTTCTATACTGTATGTCGTCCAGCATGCCTGTTGAAGGTCTCCCATGCACATAGAAGCCACACTTACTTCTATCAACTGTATGTCGTCCAGCATGCCCGTTGAAGGTCTCCCTGCACATTAGAAGCCACACTCAACGCCAGTCGTGGAAGAAAAGACATTGTGTCGTACCAAAAAAGAGGCAGAGGAAAACAAACTGTCGTCATTCTACGATTCACTGCAACTACCGAACAGCCCCCTGGGCCCCGCCCAAAATCAAGGCCACAGCATGGCGTATCGTCGCAAGTGCCCGTCACAGCGAACAGGGATAGGCAACAAAGCAGAGACCTACAGAAAAATCAAAAGAGGCACAAGCAGAGACCCACAGAAACAATCAAAAGAAAAGGCAAGTGAACATGTATTCTCCGTCTGGTTTATTTTCGCCGACACCACCTAGTTTATTTTACAACCCTAGACAGGACCCGCGATAGTTCTGCTGGGATGGGGTGAGATTTTTCAGTGATAACAATCTCCCTTCGGCTCTTCTTCCTCCCAGATTTGTGAGCGTTTCGTAAGACAGACAAATGAGCCAACAACCCCTTTGCCCCAACCTCTGCTGGGAGGACTTTGGCTTGGAAGTCGGATTTTCTCAAGCTGCTGGCAGACTGGCTTGTCTTGGCTTCTTGCAGCACAAGTTGACTAAAAGTCGCTGGGGTTCTGTTGCCCCGTTTTGTATGAATTTGTCCGTCACCAGTGTAGCAACTTTTAACTTAGCCAGCTGTTTGCCCCGGGTTTATATGGTGATAGGGGGCCAGTAAGTCGTCTTAAAGATGCCTGTGCCTTCTGGTCGATGTTCGCCAGGTCTGTACTATTTTGCCCCGTCTGTGTTCGCCAGGTCTGTAACTATTTCGCCCTGTCTGTGTTCACCAGGTCTGTAAACTGTTTCGCCCTGTCTGTGTTCGCCAGGTCTGTAATATTTCGCCCTGTCTGTGTTCGCCAGGTCTGTAATATTTCGCCCCGTCTGTGTTCGCCAGGTCTGTAACTATTTCGCCCTGTCGGTTCGCCAGGTCTGTAACTATGTCGCCCTGTCTGTGTCAGCCAGGTCTATAACTATGTCGCCCTGTCTGTGTCAGCCGGTCTGTAACTATGTCGCCCTGTCTGTGTTCACCAGGTCTGTAACTATGTCGCCCTGTCTGTGTCAGCCAGGTCTATAACTATGTCGCCCTGTCTGTGTTCGCCAGGTCTGTAACTATGTCGCCCTGTCTGTGTTCAACAGGTCTGTAACTATGTCGCCCTGTCTGTGTCAGCCAGGTTTGTAACTATGTCGCCCTGTCTGTGTCCGCCAGGTCTATAACTATGTCGCCCTGTCTGTGTCCGCCAGGTCTGTAACTATGTCGCCCTGTCTGTGTTCGCCAGGTCTATAACTATGTCGCCCTGTCTGTGTCAGCCAGGTCTGTAACTATGTCGCCCTGTCTGTGTCAGCCAGGTCTATAACTATGTCGCCCTGTCTGTGTTCACCAGGTCTATAACTATGTCGCCCTGTCTGTGTCAGTCAGGTTTGTAACTATGTCGCCCTGTCTGTGTCAGCCAGGTCTATAACTATGTCGCCCTGTCTGTGTCAGCCAGGTCTATAACTATGTCGCCCTGTCTGTGTCAGCCAGGTCTGTAACTATGTCGCCCTGTCTGTGTCAGCCAGGTCTATAACTATGTCGCCCTGTCTGTGTCAGCCAGGTCTATAACTATGTCGCCCTGTCTGTGTTCACCAGGTCTATAACTATGTCGCCCTGTCTGTGTCAGCCAGGTCTATAACTATGTCGCCCTGTCTGTGTTCGCCAGGTCTGTAACTATGTCGCCCTGTCTGTGTCAGCCAGGTCTATAACTATGTCGCCCTGTCTGTGTTCACCATGCACGTCAGAAGCGGTTAACTTAAACGCGTTTAGAGCTTAAACGCGGTTAGCTATACGGGCCCTAACCGCGTATAAACCCTAACCGGATTTGGTATGCACGACGCGCTAAACGGAAACGTATAGCTAAACGCCAAGTGAAAGGTGAGATATTTATAGATTGCTGGGAAAACTGGCTCCGCTGTGTGCTTTCGGTTTAATCCAAATACACGTGGAAGCTTCTGAAATTCACACACACACACACACACACACACACACACACCACACACACACACACTGACACACACACACACACACACACACACACACACACACACACACACACACACACACACACACACACACACGCACACACACACCGAGGCACACGCTCGCGCGCGCACACACACACACACACACACACACACACACACACACACACGCACACACACACACGCACACCACACACACACACACACACACACACACACACACACACACACACACACACACACACACACACGCGCGCGCGCGCGCGCACACAGAGGTTGTTGGGGGGGGGGGGGGGGTAAAGAGTCCTACCTGAACGTTGATTGAATGGTATCCTTTTCTGTTGACGAATTCATGTTCCTGCTCGTGTGGCCGCTGGATGCGCACCTGTGTTCCCTCGATGCACCCCACCGCGTTGGGGAATCCGTAAGACTGGTAGAGCGCTCGTTTGGTTCTGTTCGCACTGGCTTGATCAGGAAAGAAGATACGCTGCCGGGCTTGTCTGAACACAGCGTCAGTCACTCTGCTGACAGTTCGGCTCACTGTCGACTGGTCCACGCCGACCAATTCTCCACAGACGTCTTGAAATGTTGACGTGGCCAAGTAGCGCAAAGTGACGAGCACTTGCTGCAGGGGAGTGAGGGTGAATCCGCGATTCGCGAGAGGGATGTCAGCTGACACCTGACATGTCAGTTCCAGGATGTGCTGCCGACGAAATCGGAACTTACGAAACACTTCTCTGTCGTCGTACGTGTCGAATGGATTAGTACGGTCCCGGAAAATCCGTTTTCTTCGCAGAAGACGCCGCTGTCGTGCTTGGAAAAACAAGAGTGCCGCCATATTTACACGCGTTTAGGCCCGCTATCGGACCCCAGAGGTGCGATAACTTTAAACGCGAAAATCCGTTAGGATAGGCTACCAAGATTGACGTGCATACCGATTTTCCCCGCCTATCCGCCCGTATAGGGGATAAACGCGGTTAGTCCACTAAACGGACCGACGTGCATACGGGCCCTGGGGTCTATAACTATGTCGCCCTGTCTGTGTCAGCCAGGTCTGTAACTATGTCGCCCTGTCTGTGTTCACCAGGTCTATAACTATTGCCCTGTCTGTGTCAGCCAGGTCTATAACTATGTCGCCTGTCTGTGTCAGCCAGGTCTATAACTATGTCGCCTGTCTGTGTTCACAGGTCTATAAACTATGTCGCCCTGTCTGTGTCAGCCAGGTCTATACCTATGTCGCCCTGTCTGTGTTCACCAGGTCTATAACTATGTCGCCCTGTCTGTGTTCACCAGGTCTATAACTATGTCGCCCTGTCTGTGTCAGTAGGTCTATAACTATGTCGCCCTGTCTGTGTCAGCAGGTTTGTACTTCCCTGTCTTTCTTTCCCCAGGTCTACCATCTCCTCGGGTATATTCTCCGCAGGTCTGTATTACCTACGGATTTTTTACTCCCAAAGTTTGTATTTCCTCTGAGCTTTGTTCCCAAGGTCAACATTCACCCTGGTCCTGCTCTATAGGTTTGTGTTTCCCCGGCCTGTGTTCCCAAGACTACATTTCCCTGGTCCTTGTTCCCCAAGACTACATTTCCCCGGCCTGTGTTCCCCAAGACTACATTTCCCTGGCCCTTGTTCCCCAAGACTACCATTTCCCTGCCTGTGTTCCCCAAGACTACATTTCCCTGGTCCTGTTCCCCAAGACTACATTTCCCGGCCTGTGTTCCCCAAGACTACATTTCCCCGGCCTGTGTTCCCCAAGACTACATTTCCCCGGCCTGTGTTCCCCAAGACTACATTTTCCTGGTACTTGTTCCACAAGACTACATTTCCCCGGCCTGTGTTCCCCAAGACTACATTTCCGGCCTGTGTTCCCCAAGACTACATTTCCCCGGCCTGTGTTCCCCAAGACTACATTTCCCCGGCCTGTGTTCCCCAAGACTACATGTCCCCGGCCTGTGTTCCCCAAGACTACATTTCCCTGGTCCTTGTTCCCCAAGACTACATGTTCCCGGCCTGTGTTCCCCAAGACTACATTTCCCTGGTCCTTGTTCCCCAAGACTACATTTCCCTGGTCCTTGTTCCCAAGACTACATTTCCCCGGCCTGTGTTCCCCAAGACTACATGTCCCCGGCCTGTGTTCCCAAGACTACATTTCCCTGGTCCTTGTTCCCCACGACTACATGTCCCGGCCTGTGTTCCCTAGACTACATTTTCCCTGGTCCTTGTTCCCCAGACTACATTTTCCTGGTCCTTGTTCCCCAAGACTACATGTCCCCGGCTCTTTTCCCCCAAGACTACATTTCCCTGGTCCTTGTTCCCCAAGACTAGATTTCCCTGGTCCTTGTTCCCCAAGACTACATTCCCTGGTCCTTGTTCCCTAAGACTACATGTCCCCGGCCTGTGTTCCCAAGACTACATGTCCCCGGCCTGTGTTCCCCAAGACTACATTTCCCTGGTCCTTGTTCCCCAAGACTACATTTCCCCTTTGGTCTTGTTCCCAAGACTACATTCCTGGTCCTTGTTCCCCAAGACTACATTTCCATGGTCCTTTTTCCCCCAAGACTACATGTCCCCGGCCTTTGTTCCCAAGACTACATTTCCCTGGTCCTTGTTCCCAAGACTACATTTCCCTGGTCCTTGTTCCCCAAGACTACATTTCCCTGGTCCTTGTTCCCCAAGACTACATGTCCCGGCCTGTGTTCCCCAAGATACATTTCCCTGGTCCTTGTTCCCCAAGACTACATTTCCTGGTCCTTGTTCCCCAAGACTACATTTCACTGGTCCTTGTTCCCCAAGACTACATGTCCCCGGCCTGTGTTCCCCAAGACTACATTTCCCGGTCCTTGTTCCCCAAGACTACTTTTCCCCTGGTCCTTGTTCCCAAGACTACATGTCCCCGGCCTGTGTTCCCCAAGACTACATTTCCCTGGTCCTTGTTCCCCAAGACTACATTTCCCTGGTCCTTGTTCCCCAAGACTACTTTCCCTGGTCCTTGTTCCCAAGACTACATTTCCTGGTCCTTGTTCCCCAAGACTACATGTCCCCGGCCTGTGTTCCCCAAGACTACATTTCCTTGGTCCTTGTTCCCAAGACTACATGTCCCGGCCTGTGTTCCCCAAGACTACATTTCCCTGGTCTTGTTCCCCAGACTACATTTCCCCGGCCTGTGTTCCCCAAGACTACATTTCCCTGGTCCTTGTTCCCCAAGACTACTTTTCCCCTGGTCCTTGTTCCCCAAAGACTACATTTCCCTGGTCCTTGTTCCCCAAGACTACATTTCCCTGGTCCTTGTTCCCCAAGACTACATTTCCCTGGTCCTTGTTCCCAAGACTACATTTCCCTGGTCCTTGTTCCTGAACCTGTAGTGCGCCTAATCCTAGCATTCCCATGATCTGTGATGGCTGGGTGGGTCTTTGTCCTGGTCCATGTTCCCCAGGTCTCTATTTCATCGCGCTGTGTTGGCCAGGTCTGTATTTGCACTCGTACATGTTTCCAGGCCTGTAGGTTTACCTGGTCGAGGTTGCCCGGTTGTCTGTTGTTCCTTCGTCTCTGTCACCAAGAGCTAAACCTTCAGCCCAAAGCTACGACATCCTGGTTTGGAGAGAAGCGACGAAGACAACATCTTATAATGCCATTCCTGTGTTCTTCCGATGCATGAATTGATTATACACTAGTCACAGACACACAGACACACATCGCGTAACGACTCTTGCACGTGCGGAGCTCTCGTGCCAGCGCGCGCATTCACAGAGAGAGAGAGAGAGAGAGAGGGAGAGAGAGAGAGAGAGAGAGAGAGAGAGAGAGAGAGAGAGAGAGAGAGAGAGAGAGAGAGAGAGAGAGCGCACGAAGTCAAATTCGTGTAATGCCCGTTCCATGTTTCTCCAAAGAAGCAAACCCATAAAGAAATGAGGCATTTTTCGTCACCATCGCTCCCCACCCCTTTTCCGTCATTCTACACACACACACACACACGCACGCACGCACGCACGCACGCACGCACGCACGCACGCACACACACACACCACACACACACACACACACACACACACACACACACACACACACCTGCATGCATGCACACTGGCAGACAAAACCCTGTGTAATGCCGGTTCTGTGTTTTGCCCATGCCGTGTCCCTATAAACTAATCACAATGTCTGCTGTGGAGGCGCCGTGGATGCTGAGCGCCGTTCGTTCCCACGACACACGACTGATGGGCAGGGTCCGGCCACTTCATCTCTGTTGAGGCCCCGGTAGCAAATTATCAGCATCGGTTTAGCAGTGTGGGGTATGGGGAATGGACGGCCTGGAGGATTCATGGGGTTGGGTGGGGGGAGGAGTCTTCTGGCTGTTCATCCTTTGCTCTCTCTCTCTCTCTCTCTCTCTCTCTCTCTCCTCTCTCTCTCTCTCTCTCTCTCTCTCTCTCTCTTCTGTTTTTTTCTTTCTCTCTCTGTCTCTCTGTCTCTGTCCTCTGTCTCTGTCTCTGTCTCTCTCTCTCTCTCTCTCTTCTACTCTCCTCCTCTCTCTCTCTCTCTCTGTTTTTTTCTTCTCTCTCTCTGTTCTCTCTGTCTCTGTCCTCTGTCTCTCTTCTCTGTCTCTCTCCTCTCTCTCTCTCTCCTCTCTCTCTCACTGTGAATGCCATCTCATCCATTCCTCTATCTGTCTCTACGTACATGTCTGTCTGTCTGTCTGTCTGTCCTACCGTCTGTCTGCCTGCCTGTCTCTGTCTTTCTGTCTTTCATTAGTCTGTCTAATCTGTCAGTCTGTCTGTCTGCCTCTCTCTCTCTCTCTTCTCTCTCTCTCTCTCTTCTCTTCTCTCCTCCTCTCTCCTTCTCCTCTCTCTCTCTCTCTCTCTCTCTCTCTCTCTCTCTCTCTCTTTCTCTCTGACTGTGATTACCCCCGCCCACACACGTAATGTTCTCATCCCAGCTGATGCATTTGTACCATAGTGTTCAAGTACTTCGGCTGTTTGGATGTCCCTGAGTCTTTAGCCAGGTACGCAACAACAACAACAACACAACTGTGAATGCCATCTCATCCATTCTCTATCTGTCTCTACGAACATGTCTGTCTGTCCTACGTCTGTCTGCCGCTCTGTCTTCTGCTCATTACTACGTCAGTCTGTCATTTGTGCCTCTCTCTCTCCTTCTCTTCTCCTCTCTCTCTTCATCCTCTTTCACTCCCTCTCTCTCTTCCTCTCTCCTTCCATCTCATCTGCTCCCTCTATCTCCTTCTCTACTCACACTTACGCGTGCCCACTTC